>JAVJIF010015529.1:0-90529 GCA_038442645.1 Agave tequilana
CCTATGTGCACAAACGTGCACGCCAGTTTAGGCTGGAGGGCCGGTCGACCGACCTGGTCGACCGTCCCAAGAGCTCTGCTCTTGGAAAGCCCCGGTCGACCGGGCCGGTCGACCGGCAGAGAGCTCTGCTCTCTGTTCTAGGTCACGGTCGACCGGGCCGGTCGACCGCTGCCCCAACGGTCACTTTTTTTGACGTTGGCGGTCGACCGGGCTGGTCGACCGCCAGCCGCCAGAGCTGACAATCAGCCCAACAGCTAGTTTCTCTTGGGGGCCTATTTAAACCCCATTTGTATGGGATTTTTGAAAAGAATTTTGAAGAGAAAAATTTTTAGTTTCTCTAGTGTTTTATACAAGTATCAAAAGTGTTCTAGAGCTTTAAAGATTTGATCTTTGGTTTGTTTTTAAAGGGGTAGGAAAATTCAAGAAAAAGGAGAAACTTTGGGATTAGTTTTGATCTTCATTTTAATCTTATCCTAGTTGTTTTCCCAATAGTTTTCTTTGAGTTTTTGATTTCAAACTCTTTGTTTTCCACACTTGAGCTATATCTCCATCCTATCTATAGATCTTTTATTTGTGGGAAAAGATTTTTTGTGGTTGTAGAAACACCAAGCTGTAAACCCTTTATTGTGATATCCTATTTAGTAGAGGTTGATTTGGGTTGTGGTTAGCTCCCTCTTATGAGAGGTTGAGATTGTGGTTTACTCCCTCTAGTGTGAGGTGGAGTTGGTGTTGGCTACGGGTCTATCCCTCAAGTGTGAGGGGATTGTGGTTGTTTGGCTACGGTCCTACCCTCTTGTGTGAGGTGGTGTGTGTGTTACCTCGGTGGAGGTTTTATTGGTTGAGAGAGGAGTTCGGTACTCCCGGTTATTGTATTGCCCCAAAATCCTCGGTGGAGGTTCCCTGTTTGGGAGTCCTAGGTGGACAAGTTAGTGGATTGGAAATCCTTCTCGGTGAAGGCGGGGACGTAGAGCTTGGTGCTCGAACCTCGAAACACATCTGTTGTTTGTGTTTGATCCATTGACTCTTAACTCTCTCTTTATATTGTGCCTTGCATCTATTCATATTGTTCATTATATATTATATGCTTGGCTTGTTTGTGTGTGCCCACTTGTGCTTAACCACGAGAGCTTCATATAGCGCCTCAACTCTTATTCAGAGGAATCAAGAGGAGTTAGTCCTAACCCTTTTACCGGGAATTCGGCTACACTCGTTGGTTGCATTAAGTATAATTGCAATTAGTTTTTAAATTCCGCATTTAGTTCATTAGATTAGCCGTACACCTATTCACCCCCCTCTAGGTGTACCTTCACATATGTGGGAACATGAGAATCATGTGTATGCCGTGATGGGTGTGTATGCATATGTGAAGTATGTTTCTTTTGAAACATGCATTGCAAACTCCTGTGATTCATAGCACATTGGTTCAAAGTGGAGCCCAAAAAATCTACCACTCTTTTAAAATACAAATATTATTTTTAATCTTTGAAGAAGATATGGAACATGCAAGAAAAACAAAGTTCTTATCACTAGGAGGTAAAAGAATAGCATCATGACAAACATGGGAAAGTAAAATCATTTTCAAAAAATATTTCTAAATAAAGTACATTCCAATTCTTTAGAAATCAAAACAATTTTGTTTTTCGAACAATCATTCCCTTTTAGAACAAAACCAAGTCTAAAAGACAAAACATTATTTTTCTTTAAAACAACATCAAACTCATTTTTATTTTCAAAATCTTATTTTCTTTTAAAATAAGATCAAGTTGAGTTTCAAGGAATCCCTTTCACTTGGAATCTCAATCTTCTCTTTCAAAATCAAATCGAGCTTTGAAAACAACATTTCATTTTCTTCTTTAAATCAAAACTTTTATTTTTTGAATCTTTGTATTTTGAAAGTAAGTTTCACAAACAAAAAAATGCTCTTCATTTAACATATATGCATCTACACTATCATGATCATCGTTGAAAGTTCTAGCACAATCATCTAAATGAGTATTCGAAGTTACCTTTAGGGAGTCATTCCCTTGGACCATGTAGCATGCTTGCTCGCACTCATCTCTAATAGGCTCTCTCTCCAAATTGTTAGAAACTGTTCCTGAGAAAGGTCAAGTGTCCACACTGCAAAAGTGGAATCACAATAAGAAACCAAAGAAAATATATTTTTTGCAAAGTGTGTGCTTTAGTGCATCCATGACATATGCATTAGCCTCTATATACTTGTCATTATCAACATATGATTCTTAGTAGAGGTAAGATTAACATGCAATCTTAAGGCTTTAAGGTAAGCACTCATCCTAAATTTCTACATGTCAATATTGAAAACATCAAACATGGGTGATACAAGATAATTCATGAGTGTAAATACTATGTGTGCAAACCAAATAACTAGATTAGCAAATTAAAATCACTTCTAGGTGGTTAAACCGAGGAGCGCTAGCTCTGATACCAATTGAAAGTACACTTAGACAGGGGTGAATAGATGTACCGCTAATCTATAGACAAATAATGCGGAATTAAAACTAAATGCTAGCACACACAATATATAACCAAAAGTGAAGTGAAATTCCACGTGAAGGGCTCTTGAACTTCTCCTCACGATTCCTCTAAAGTAAGAGTTGAGGTGCTTCAATAACTCTCTTGGTTGAATACTAGTGTGAATACATAAACAATATCAAGTATGAATAGATATGAGCAAGAATAGCAATAAGATATAAAAAGTAGAGAGTTGAGCGAGAAAATCAAAACATGAGTACCAAGATATGTTTCGAGATTCGAGCCACCGCTCTATGTCCCTGCCTTCACATAGAAGGACTTCAACTATCCACTAAGGATCTTCCATAAAGCAACCTCTACCGAGAAATTACACCATTTACAAATAAGGAGCACACAACTCTAGCTCTCACACTTTTACACAAGAGGGTAGGCACAAAGCCCACAAGCAAAGAGAAAAATTACAACTTGGTATTACTTAGATCACAAACAAAAACTTGATGATCTCAAAAGACTACAAACAAAATACCTCTCACAATACAGGATCCTAGAGGATAGATTTGCAATGAATAGCTCAAGTATATGAGTGAACAAAAATTTTAGAAAAGAAACAGAAGGAAAAATACTTGGAAAAACTCTTGAAATGATATAGAAATTTAGAGATAAAAACTAGATTTGCAATACTTGTTTTTCTTTAATTTTTCAAAACTTTGAAACAAATAGAGATATAGATTTTGAAGCTCAAAAACATGTTTAAAAACTTGCTACTAAAACTCAGTTGAATTAGGGAAATTTTACTCTTGAAAACCTTGTCAAAATTTGGCCAAGAAAACCCCTTTAATAGCCCAAACAAAAGCTAGTCGTTAGGGGCAGAACCCAGGTCAAAACTAGCCTGTCGGTCGATCACCAAGTCGACCAGCCAAAGGTCATTTTTATCACCATTGGGGTTTCCAATCGACCCCCAGTCGACCGCCCTATAACACAGATAATGTAACTCTCTGTCGGTCGCGCCCGCCCGGTCGACTGGGGCTACCAGAAAGTAGGGTTGATCCAGCGGTCGATCGGTCGGTCGACCTCTAATTGGCTCATGCACATGTACATGTCGGTCGACTAGTCGGTCGACCAAGCTAGCCTGTGGTCGACCGGTCGGTCGACCGTAAGCAGCCTAAACATCCAAATTTCAAGGTTTAAAACTTGCTCTTTGAAACCCATAAAAATTTCAATAAATCCTCATAAATTTCACATATATAAGGTCATATAAATACATTGAAATACAAATATGTGTGATCAAAAGTCAACACATATTACAAACAATTGAACTATATTTTGTGATAAAGAAATATAGGCAAAAATAAAAAACCGTACTTTCAAAAATCTAAATATTGAAATGGAAATCTGATTTTTTTATAAACTTGTATAAATATAAAAATAAGTTATTGAATATATTTGAAGCATAACATGTTTGGATAGAATCCAATACACATAGTAAATGATATATACTTATTTTTGACAATAAATAACAAAATAAGTTTTAATATAAACAAAACGGAAACACATGAATTAGATACATCAAAATTAGTTTATCTAAATATATATGAACCATCAATGTATATGGATGAAATCTAATATACATATAAACTATGTATACTTCTTTTGATGGAATCTATTCATGAAACCAATATATGTACACTTGATAATCTGAAACTCAAAACATATACATGTTGAACCGAAAACATGAATTCATAGAAATAAGTGTTGAAACTTGACTTTGATGATATATTTGTGAAGCCATTTCATGGATCTCTATCTCATAAGCTTATACAAGAGTCCTACATGCTCAAGACTTATCGAGGATAATGGTTATGGATGTGTATTGTAATGTTTACTAGAATATGAAAAGCCTTGAACACACACACATCATAAGCCTATTAGTCGACTTATTACCAAGCATAGTCAACTTATACCACCTATAGTCGACTAACTCCTAACTATAGTCGACTTAGGTTTGCTTCAAGACACATATCAACTCTCTGTTTCTGTTCTGCATACAATATGTAGTCGACTTATACTTTTCCTAGTCGACTAATATTAGTTATAGTCGACTAATATATTCTACTGGTCGACTAATTCCAGTTTCCAAAAACATGTCACTTGTATCAACCGTTCTCTAATCGACTTGCCCCTTTATAAGTCAACTATTTGAGGCAAAAATTAATGCCCTAGTCGACTAACCCCAACCTCAAATCGACTAATGGCAGTTTCTGACTGTTAGTCAGTTTCTGATTTTTGGTGTTTTATCTAACGTTTCAATATTCAAATTTGTCCTGATAACTATCCTAACTGACAATAGATTTCACCTATAAATAGGGATGTTGTCCTAGGCTAAAAACACCAATTCATATAATAATTTTCTGCCCAAAAATTATATTCAAAAATCTGTTTTTCAGAAAACTGTTTCCACTTTCTATTCTTCACACAAATTCCTACTTCATTGTTAAGAATCTGAGAGTCCACCTATATGAGTCCTTGTTCACGATCACATACAGATTCAAGGCTTATAGGATTGATTGTTATTACTCAAAGAGAAAGATTGTACACGAGCGTCTTCAGGTTGAAGAGAAGTTGTACAAGGTATTGTCTTCTTGGTTGTAAGAAGAGTTATATACATTTGGCAAAGGGGATTTGTCAAGTGATATACAAGGTGTTGATTTTGGGTGTACAAAATCAAAAGTTAAGGAAAATGTCAAGCGGGTGGCTTGGGGAGTGAATGTAGGTCAAGAGGACCCAATCAGGATAAATCACTTGTGTTTGCGTTTGATTTACTTTCTGTGATTTAATTTTCTTTTATGTAAATTTATTTTTAACGCTAATATTTTTTGTTGAGTGTTGACATAATTTATAGATCCCACAATTGATATCAGAGCCCTGCATACCCGGTCAACACCTACAAGGATGCAACGGAGTTTCCTTCATCGCAATTTAGAGAAGGGCATTCTACACAACGTCCATCACTATTGATGGATCGAACTACAACTACTGGAAGTGTATAATGAAGATTTACTTGTAATCACTCAACTACAAACTATGGAATATAGTAGAAGTAGCATAAATCAAACGACTACCAATTACAGCGCTTGGAGTGATGATCAAAAGAAGAATGCGAACCTTGATGCCAAAGCGATGAATGCATTATTCTGTGCCTTAACCAAAGAAGAATTCAATCGTGTATCAACAGTCACATCTACAAATCAAATATGGCAGACTCTACAGGTAACCCATGAAGGCACAAATAAGGATAAAGAATCTAAAATTTCTATTCTTATCCACAGGTTGAACTCTTCAAAATGAAAGAGAATGAAACCACTCAGAAATGGTTACAAGATTCACTGACATAACAAATTCCTTAGCATCTCTTGAAAAGGAATACACCCAAGTCGAAAAAGTTCGCAAGATCCTTCCGTGCACTCACATCAGATTGGGAGAAGAAGATAACTGCAATCGAAGAAGCAAATGATCTCTCCACTATGTCATTAGAAAACCTCATTGGTAATTTAATGACATATGAAGTACAACTAGAAGACAGAAAGAAGGATGAACAACAACCTATCTCAAATAAGAAAGAACTTGCCTTCCATGCATCCTCAAATATAGACAATTCAGATGATGATGAAGAGGAGATGGCAATGCTCTCAAGAAAATTTAAAAAGTTCTTGAAGTAAGGTAAGTATAAATATTTTAATTGTAATAAAACAGGTCATATGAAGAAGGATTGCCCTTGCTCAAAACAAAGAAAAATTCAAGAGCAAAAAGTTCAAAAAGAAGAAAGACTTTCAAGCTGTAAATCACCTAGAGGGGGGGTGAATAGGTGATATGGCTAATCTAGAAACTAAATGCGGAAGCTAAAAACAATTTGCAACTACACTTAATACAACCAACGAGTGTAGCCGAATTCCCCGTGAAGGGCTCTGGACTAACTCCTCTTGATTCCCCTAGATAAGGGTTGGGTGCTATATGAAGCTCTCGTGGTTAAGTATAAGTGAGGCACACACAAACAATCCAAGCATATAATGATGAGCAATATGAATCAATGCAAGGACAACACAAACATACACAATATGAAATGATATGAATGATGCAATGCACAACACAAATAAGGAGAGAGAGTTAGAGAGACAATGGATCAAACGCAAACACAAGGATATGTTTCGTGGTTCGACCCCTAGCTCTACATCCCCGCCTTCACCGAGAAGGATTTCTAATCCACTATCTTGTCCACCGAGGATCCCATCGAGGGAACCTCCACCGAGGAGGATTTGTACAACCGGGAGTACCGAACTCCACTCTCAAACAATACAACCTCCACCGAGGCAAACAATCACAATCTACCTCTGCCGAAGAGGGATAGGCCCGTAGCCAAACAACCACAAATCACCTCTATCGAAGAGGGATACAAATACCAAACTCCACCTCTCACTAGAGGGAGCAAATCAACAATCTCAACCTCTACCAAAGAGGGAGCAACCCAACAATGAAAGGGGTTTACAACAAGTGATCCAAAAAGACCACAAACTCAATCTCTCTTCCCACAAACAAATGATCCTAATAGAATAGGATAGGAGATATAGCTCAAGTGGAAATCAAGGTGTTTGGAAATCAAAAACTCAAAGAAAACACATGGGAAAATAACTAGGATAAGAATTAAGATCAAAAACAAATCCCAAAAGCTTTTTCCTTTTCTTGAATTTTCCAAACCCTTTTTGAAACAAATAAAGATAAACTTTTTTAAGCTCTAAACACTTTTGAAAACTTGTTTTCAACACCAAGAAAGGAGAGAAATTTTAGCTCTTAAAATCTTGGCCAAAATCCTAAAGAAATGGGGTTTTATAGGCCAAACACAAATCTAGCCGTTAGGCTGAATCCTCAGCCTGAGACGGCTGGCGATCGACCGCTCGGTCGACCGCCAACAGTCATAAATATGACGTTGGAGCAGCCCGGTCGACCGCAGATTTACAGAGAGCAAAGCTCTCTGTCCGGTCAACCGCCGGTCGACCGGCCCAGTTGCCTGGCCAAACGTGCACAAGGCTGTGCACGTCGGTCGACCGACCGGTCGACCGGCTCTGGAATACGGTCGACCGTCTCGGTCGACCGCCAGGGCCTGGCAGCCAATATTTCTGAGTCAGAAAAACAGTTTAAAAATATTCTTAAAAATACTTAAAAATCTTCTAAAAATCCCCAAAAATAGTTTTAACATTTTGCATTGATATATAAACACGTGATAACAATTTCAACTCAAATATCAAGCAATTTGAACTATATTTGTGTCTTATCATTTTTTTACCAAAAACCAAAAACTGTATTTTATCAAACTTGGATTTTTCTCAATTGGAAATATGATTTTTCCTAAAACACATTGAAATACAAAAACATGATATTTGAACATTATTAGGCATGTTGCATATGGACATAGGTCCAATATACAAGAAACAAATACATATCATAGTTTTCGTCTTTAATTCCAAAATAATGTTTTGTTAAAAATACCAAAACACTAAAACATATGAATAGGTATATCAAACTAAGTTTGTATAAGTCATCTAAGCATGTATGTATATAGAATACATCTAATATGCATAAAAATAAAGTATACTTGTTTTGATCTACTATTCATGAAAATCAATATCTAAAAACATAAAACTTGTGTGTGTTGTGAACTTGAGCATATCAACTATCTAATCTTTACAATATGGATCTAAAACACACTAAACTAGGATACCTAAGTCTTCTTGAGATCTTCATCTTCAAGTCGACTCAATCCAAAACGTGATCCACGAGCTAGACTCCAACGAGTGCTATGTATCATCATGACGCTCGGGCTCTGAAATCACCATGTGAAAGCTTCAAAACTCATCTTGTTGAAGCAAACACCAACTAATATCTTTCTAAATGATCTGAAACTAAACATCACAAGATTATTAGTAAACATAACTACATGAGTTAATCATCATCAAAACTAGAGTGGAAGGCCTCTGGACCAACACAAGCATCATGGGAAAATAGTGATTCCTCTTCCTCTGACGAAAAAGAAACCACAAAACATGCCAACATATGCTTTATGGCCCAAGAAGAGAATGATGTATAATATACTGAACTCTTAGATATATTTCATGAATTATACAATGATCTTAAGAATGAAAAGAAAAAGAATAAAGTTTTGTCAAAGGAAAATGAAAACTTATCATAGAAATTCATGTTATGTTTCTCAATTTCTTCTATAACTTCTCAAAAAGATGATTTTGAAAAAGTGATATCATCATTGAAAAAGGATAAGGAAACTTTATCTTTAAATGAAAGAATTACTGTTTTAAATAAAAACATATCAAATTTCAAAATGAAATATGAAGAGATTTAGAAAAATGTGACTAAATTTAATCAAGAAAAAGAAAAATTAAATGATTTGCTATCGCATCAAAAGATGTCATATAATCATTATGGTCTTGGATTCTTAAATCAGAGTGAAAAATCTACACATGTTAGTAAAAAGAATCATAATCTATATAATTTTTTTGTTAAAAGAAATACTGATATTTTTTCATAAAGAATTAAGAACAAGTACATATGGATTCCTAAAAACTTAAGCATTTTTGATAAAAAAACTTATATTGCATCATATATACATTCTATATGTAATTCATGCAATTATGTGCATACTAACAAATGGAAACCAAATTCAAATTGAGTTTGGATTCCTAAAGGTTATTGATTTTATAATGATTGGTACCATCTAATGTTTACCTTTCAGGTATCATATAAAAAGTTTGAGAGAAAAATATTTTAAACATTTATCATGTGTATGTGTGTGTGTATGTGTGTGTTATGATATATTTTTTGCATGGAGAGAACATATGTTTTTCTATATCTGTTATAATCTATTCTATGCAGGGGGAGAACATATAACATATTCTCTGCAGGGGGAGTTTTCGTGCACACAAAGTGTCTTCATCAAAAAGGGGGAGAATGTTCGAACTTGATTTTGATGATATATTTGTGAAGCTATTTCATTGGAGCTATATCTCACAAGCTTATACAAGAGCCCTACATGCTCAAGACTTTCCAAGGATAATGGTTATGGATGTGTATTGTAATGTTTATTAGAATGTTAAAAGCCTTGAACACACACACACACACACATCATAAGCTATTAGCCAACTTATTACCAAGCATAGTCGAGTTATACCACCTATAGTAGACTAACTCTTAACTATAGTCGACTTAGGTTTGCCTCAAGATACATATCAACTCTCTGTTTCTGTTCTGCATACAATATGTAGTCGACTAATATTAGTTATAATCGACTAATATATTCTGCTGGTCAACTAATTCCAATTTCCAGAAACATGTCACTTGTATTAGCCATTCCCTAGTCGACTTGTCCCCTTTATAAGTCGACTACTATAGGCAAAAATCAATACGCTCGTCGACTAACCCCCAACCTCAATTCGGCTAATGGTAGTTTCTAACTGTTAGTCAGTTTCTAATTTCTGGTGTTTTATTCAATATTTCAATATTCAAATTTGTATTGATAACTACCCTAACTGACTATAAATTTCACATATAAATAGGGATGTTGTCCTAGGCTATAAGCACCAATTCATATTAATAGTTTTCTACACAAAAACTCTGTTCAAAAATCTATTTTTCAGAAAACTATTTTCACTTTCTATTCTTCACACAAATTCCTACTTCATTGTGAAGAATTCTGAGAGTCTACCTATAAGAGTTCTTGTTCACGATCACATGCAGATTCAAGGCTTATAGGATGATTGTTATCACTCAAAGAGAAAGATTATACAAGAGCGTCTTCGGGTTGAAGAGAAGTTGTATAAGGTATTGTTGTCATCTTGGTTGTAAAAAGAGTTGCATACATTTGGCAACGGGGATTTGCCAAGTGGTATACAGGTATTGATTTTGGGTGTACAAAATCAAAGGTTAAAGGAAAATCTCAAGCTGATGGCCTGGGGACTAGATGTAGGTCAAGAGAACCGAACTAGGATAAATCACTTGTGTTTGCATTTGATTTACTTTCTGTGATTTAATTTTCTTTTGTGCAAATTTATTTTTAATGCTAATATCTTTGTTTGAGTGTTGACGTAATTTTTAGATCCTACAATAAGTTTTTCTAAATAATAAATCTCTAATATGTAGATAGAATCCAACATATATATAAGCCATGAAACTTATTCTATGTAGATATAAACCATGTAAACATAAACTTTTAAATGAAATGGTTAAACCGAAAATCAAAAACTATAAACCTTGTGTGTGTGCGCATATACTTGAGCAATTCAAAACTAGACTATCCTTATACAAGATCTAATTAAACAAACAAATCTATACCAAATTCTTTTTATAAATCTTCTTCTCCAAGATGACTCGATCCAAACACGATCCAAAGAGCGACGAATCCATCTTAAGTTCTTAATGCAAACTTTAAGGCTTGAGCTCTTGAATCATCATGTAATAGCTTTAAAACTTGACTAGAAATTTTTTGTTGAAGCTAAACACCAACTAAGATCTTGATTGAATATATGAAACTTAATAAACATAAGACATTAGTACTATAAATGCATGAGTTAGTCATTATCAAAACTAGAGTGATGGGCCTTTTGGCCAACAGAACTTGACATTGCATTTGAGAATCATACAGTTTAGTCTATCGGCCACTAGGGCAAAGAGGAGAGGTGATAGAGGGTCTCCTTAATGGAGACCCCTTGTGCATTTAATCTCCCTACCCGGGGTTTTGATTGTACATGTATTTTGCATATTTATTATTATATTCCACACTAATTTTTTTAATAAACTCTGCTATTTAATTCTGTTTTTGTTTAATGGTGTGCATACCTTGATTAATGGAGAATGAGAGGAAATGAGCCCAAAAGCCTAACTTAATTTAGATTTAAATGAATTTGTTTCATAAAGAGGATTGGTGAGAATATACTTAAGATTTCAAAGCCAAACAGCAAATCAACTGGATATAGTGGGACAACAGAAAGGGATCTCCACACGTTCAAGGATCTGCACCAATGACCAGTTCCTGGCTACGCAAACGTGGCTTTGGTCGCGTTTGTGCAGCCAGATTAGGGCAATTGGGCCAGCGATTTGTTCCCATCTTCAACTATGCTCTCCTCACATCATTTCTCCTATAAATATCATGATATGCAGAGCACAGAGACACATAGAGAGTCTAGGCTAGGATCTTACTCTTAATTTAGTTTAGGTTTTAATTTTTTCTTTTTCTTTTTATGTAATTTTCTATTTCATTCACAGTTAAGATTAGAGAGAGATTCATGCGAGCAAAAGAGGAAGAATTGCATTGGGAGTGACACAAATGTAATCTTACTCCTTTCTTTATCGTTTCTCGATTTAATCAAGGCTTGTTTTTATGTTATTCTTCTTCATTTTAGTGTTTTCCTCTTGTGTTTAATTTCTAAATTCATATGAATCTACAAGCATCGGAATAGCCTTACCATTGCGAGTGCCACGATAGCGCATGATGATGGATTCCTTCTTTTAAAATATGTATCATTTCATATTTGCTCCTCGAAGTTTTGATGATGTAATATGGAAGGGAACTGAATCAATCTTATGGGGTATGCAATTATTGCCTCCAACTTAAGCTGAACCATCGCCAACGATCAGAGTAAAGTAATCAGCCAAAGAGGTAAGTACACTTTTATGTTATTCTTTCTTTCTTTCTGTTAATTTTTTTAGTTTAAAATACTTTAAAAACCAACAAAAATACTTTTTTTTATTTCTTTTCTTTATACTCCTCTTATAACTTAACATAGTCTTTATTTTCTTTTCAAAATTAAGAAGAAATTCTTAACCGATTTTAGTAACTTAAATAGAATACTGAAAAGCTTACATCACATCCCTCCTTATGGATTATGACCCTTATAACCACTTGATATAGGAGTAGTATTGAGGAATCAGAGAACAATCTTAATCAATTATTTCTAAACTTTGTTTTTTGTGCACTAATTCACTTCGATCAGAGATGCTACCAAAATATATAGATGAATCTTAATAGTTTGAGGATAATTATGATTTTTTCTTATATGTTTATATCCGGGACCATTACATAATGAAACAAATTGAGGTGAAACTTGTACACCATTAAATAAAAAGAGAATTAAATAGCAGAGTTTATTAAAAAGGAATGTAGAAATGTAATAATAAATATGCAAAATACATGTAGAATCACACCTCATACCTACTAACACTTTGTCCTGGAGCAAAATAAGAAAATTAAATCTAAAATTATATTAGACCACTTTCGCAGGTCACCTGCACTGAACTTGTACAACAAACCTTTAGACCTCTAGGTTACCCTTAGAGGAAGAGTTATAGTCTTATGAGGATTTCAGTAAATTTACACCCACAAAATCTATAAAAGAAAGAAAAACAAAGTGTTAGTATTTTCAAAAATACATTTGAAAGAGAGATAATTTTGAAGTATTCTTGCATAAACCAAATAATCTATATGTCAGAATCACCAAATTATTCATCCTAAAATTAATCTCCATGCAAGAACTTGTTATCAATCAAGATAATAAAAACTATATTTCTCACCTACTCTTTTAGTTTGCCCTAAATCATAGGCATCTTTGTGACCATGAATGTTCTTATAAGGATTCTTCAACTCTAACTCTTATGCCTTATTTTACATTTTATGACGATAATATCCTTTAGTTTTATTTGGCTTTCTAATTGGCTTTCTAATTCGTCCATGTAAAGAGCCTTAGGTCGGTGACTCCTAAATCGGACGATCATTGAGCACCGAGTGAGAAAACACCCCTAGGACTTTGGATTCAAGCAAACAAGGCCACAAAATAAGAATTAGTTGTGATATGACCCACTTTTAGGCGTGAATACTTATGCTTTATAGGTTCAGTAACCAAGCTTAATATGAAGATTTTTGATATATATATATATATATATATATATATATATATATATATATATATATAAGGCATAACAATCTTTGTTTTTAAATCCAAAATGTACAAGTTTATAAAGAATGCATATCTCATCTAGGTAAAAGTCAAGACCAAATTATTGTTTCAATTTTCTTCCTAACCTTAAAAATCAAACAAATAAGCTTATTTTGAGCAAGTATTAAGAAATCCTAATTATGATTCATTTAATCCTTAAGATTAACTTAATTTCTTTCAAAATAAAATCAAAATATTGTTTCTCAATTCAAAAAGTTTTTTTAAAAGAAAGAAAATATTTTTATTTTGTTTTTTATAATAAAAAAGAAGAAAAGAAAATCTATGTTAGTGAAACCCTCCCCCATACCTATCTTATGCATTGTCCTCAATATATGAATGAAATGCATATATGCACGAAAAAGTGAAAGGGAAGAAAAAATATAATTTTAAGGTGGTCGTTCCAGTGGTAGTCTGATTGGTGCAAAAGTTGCTGCCCAATCCAATTTATGTGGAGTTCAAAGCAACCCACCTTTGACCTGTAACCCTATAACATTATTACAACCGCTTAATTGAATATGATCATTCAAGATCCTATCATGATACTCATCCCGATTAAATGACCAATCTTGGTAAACCATCTCGTAGTCACAATGTTCAAAACCTAGGTCCCACAATGGAATGTGACTCAGTGGAGTGGTTAATTTGGGTTCAAGAGTGAAAGGTATGGGGAACCAGCACTGACTCGGGAATATGACTTAAATCAAGTTTAGATTCGAGGGTCTGTTTTGATTCGAGGCCATATCAAAGAACAAAAGTTCACATTAATTTTTCAACAATGGAACGTGACTTGTCGGCGATTCAACTTCAAGATTTATAGGTATGGGAATCATTGTTGGCTTGAGAATGTGGTCCAAATCGGGAAAGGATATCGGAGCCAACACAGATTCAAAATTTGAAATTGAATCATAAAGTTGAGGATCGGGGTTATATTCATATTCGAGTTAAATTTCATTGAAGGGCCTGTTTGGTTAAGGGTGGAAGTGAGGAAGTGAAGAAGTGAGGAAGTGGTAATAATTCCCTTGGAACTTGAAAATTGGTTAGTAAGTTTTCTGGTGTTTGGATGTTGTTGGGAAGTGTGGTTTGGAAAATGTTACGTCTTTTCCGGTGTTTGGATGGTAATGTGGAAGTGAAAGTGGAAAAGTTGACTACAAAGTTGACCACAAAATAATATTAAATTAAAAATTAATTAAGAAAAATAAAAATTAGACTGTAATTAGAATGCAAGTGAGATTTACATGAGCAAAAAATTAACTGTTTTGTGCTACAACTTATTACAAATGAAATTTACATGACCACAAAATTAACTGTAGCACTCTGGAAGTGAGGAAAACGTTGTGTAAAGGAAAAAAGAAAGAAGGAAAAGAACTTTTTTCCATTTTCCTTTTCCGGTGTTTGGATGAACAGCTGAAATGAGAAAAGACACTTCCCACTTCCTCACTTCCACCCAATTCCTTGAATCCAAAGAGCCCCGAAGTGTAAACTTGCCAATTTGTCAAGGATTTGGGGTTGGTCAAGTTCAAGATGTTGTAGTGAAATTAAATCTCGGTAAAAGTATTCAAGACACCATGATTCTTTGCTCCTATCAATATGGTTTGGGATATCTAAAATTGTCAAAATGTATTAAGCAAGGTTTCCTAATTCCTATCAATCATTGGATTGAAAAATTAACTTATTTCTACTTGGCTCTATTGATGGATTGGTTGAAATTATTTTGGCACTGAATCAAGGCTTCTATACTATATTGCAAGTCAATCGGTTCTTCTTCTTGTTGTGGTGGGATTTGAAAAAAGAAGTATGGATCTTGGTCTTGGAACTTGGGAAGGGAGTCCATCATATTTTGAAATTGTCGCTTGGTCTCAAGCATAGCTTCTAAACTCTTAGACAACTCAGATTTTTCTTCTATAGGTTGATCTTGATAATAAGTATAGGAAGATGAATGTTACAAAGGTGCTTAACCATATAACTCATGGGAGGTGTATACCCACTGACTCGATGAATAGTCTCTAAAACTATATATTTTATACCACATCTTCACATTTATTTAATATTAAATTCTGCTAATAATACCTCTCTTGTATGTTTCTAGGTCCATGGTGTGCAATGAAGAAGAAGACCCTAAATCACCATTTAATTGGTGATTAAAAGCCTAAATGAATAGCTATTGACTTTGGAGGGCTGTTTTATCAAAACCAGGGGCAAATTTTCAGAAACTGGGATCTGCATCCGACAGGGGACAAACGGGACAGCGCGCGGCTCGAAGCGCCGTGCGTGACTCTAGATGAGCCACAAAAATGCGGATTTTGCCGCATTTTCGCGGCAGTACGGGCCCGCCCGCGCACGTACTTTGGGCCAGGGTTTGCCCCCTGGCCCCCCTTTCCCCTGATGCCTATATAAAACCCCCTCGGGTTCTGTCTTGGGAGATATGCAAGGTTTTAGGGTAGTTTCATCTCCATTTTGTAGTTTAGGGTAGTTTAGGTTTGTGTCCTTCTTCTTCCTCCTTTGTATTTTTCATTTCTTGTAGATCTTATAATAGGAGAGAGAGTGGTACATGGTTTGAGAGCAAGAGTGCTTGTAATAGAAGGTGACAATTTATGAAAGGTACTCTCTTAACTTATCTTTATTTTCTTCTCTCCAACTCTTTTGCATGTGTAGCTAACTTTTCTCTCATGGCAACTAATTACTAACCACTAACTAGTCTAACTTCTTATTTGATAATCCACATGAATCTAATAGCCTCTACATGGCCTTGCTTTTATAAGAGCCATTGATGGCTAATGGTGATAGATCTAACACTCTAACATCTAAATCTCTAACAAGCTAACATTACTTTATTTCATGCATGCTCTTATTGGGTTTTGATGATTTAAGTGTAGCTTGCATTTGTTGGTTGAATTTAGATGTGAAAGTTAACATATGAGCCATACTTTGTAACGCTCTTGAACCAAGGACTAGTGATGGCTAATGATACATGTGAGACAACTATCACTAAGATGTTAGCATGTTGGTAGAGTCATTAGTAGTTAGTAGCCATGGGTTTTCTTTCTTTTCACTTTCTTTTCGAAATATCCCAAAAATCATAAACATTTTATCTTCTATGTTCCCACTTCTTCATGTTTTACCGTACTTCTCTTTTCATTCTTTATTTTCTTTTCTTTTCATTCTTTCAAATATAGAAGAACTTTTAACACACACGTTAATCAACCAGTAAAGCTTCTATCGCCTCCCATCCGTGTGGATTCGACTCGTTTTAGCCTCTATGTTATAATAGAAGTATCGAGGAAGCCAAAGCGCACACACTTTAAATCTTGAGTTCAAAACATACACTTTTTGTGCGTGATTTTTCCCTGATCAAATTTTGGCGCCGTTGTCGGGGATGGGAACGATTTGATTTCACATTTTTGTTAACTTTTCTTCTTTGTTTTTGGTATGCAGGTCAATTTTTTAGCATTGCAGGAAGTCCACACTTGCTTTTGTGTGGTTAAGTAAATTCTTGTACATTATTATATTCTATTGCTAATTTTTGTTACCTATACACTTTAATAATTTAAGAATTAAAATACGGTAATTTGATGTTTTTAAAACGGCTTAGACATTCGCATATGGGCACGTGTCAATTTCAATTCAAATATACTGTATTTTATTCTTGTGTTGTTGTGATATTGATAGGAGGTATACATATAGAATTGCATATAGCATAGGATAAACACGTGGGTGATTTACTCTCTTTGTGTGTTCATTCTTATCTATATTGTACACTTACACGAATTGAATTTAAGGGCAAAACCCAATACAACATATGGTGAGGAAGTCATTACCCTCCCTTAGCCAAAAAAACACCTCCCCACTCACACAACTCAAGCCTTAATAAAAATTGTTAAACGTTGGCCCCTAGGGACATCTTGAACTCATTTAAGAGATTGACCTAAGGAAAATGTTTTTAGAAGTTGACTCTTGTCAAATCGGTGTCTAATGTTGGAGATTGAGAGGCGAAACCTCAAAGAGCAGCGGTTTGGCATAATTAGGCCCGTTGCTCCTGGATGGATACCTCCCACTGATCTTGCCCCTTCCTGGTCGTCTAGGTCTAAGTCAACCCTAACAAAGGCTTGTTTTTTTCCTTGTTTGTTTGTCTGTTTGTTTCTTTTTGTGTAAATTGTCAAATAGATTTTAACAACAATAATTCTTTCAATCATAATATTGAAAAGGACACCTAGAGGGGGGGTGAATAGGTCTACTTGCTAATCTAGAAACTAAATGCTCTAAATGCGGAAGCTAAGGCAAATTTTGCAACATACTTAATACAACACACAAGTGTAGCCGAATTCCCCGTGAAGGGCTCTGGACTAACTCCTCTTGATTCCCCTTGAATGGGTTGAGGTGCTATGTGAAGCTCTTGTGGTTAAGTACAAGTGAGGCACACACAAACAACCAAGCATATACAAGATATAGCAATATGAATTATGCAAGGCACAACACAAGCAATGAATGATATGAATGAAGAATGATGCTTTGCACAAAATAAATAGAGAGAGGGTTAGAGAGACAATGGATCAAACGCCAACAACAATATATGTTTCGAGGTTCGAGCACCTAGCTCTACATCCTCGCCTTCACCGAGAAAGATTTCCAATCCACTATCTCCCACCGAGGGAACCTCTACCGAAGAGGATTTGTTACAACACAAGGAGTACCAAACTCCTCTCTCAATACAAACACCACCTCACACAAGAGGGGTAGGCCCGTAGCCAATACAACAACCAACGCCTCTACCGAAGAGGGTTACAAACCAAAACTCCACCTCTCACTAGAGGGAGCAAACCAACCAACTCAACCTCTACCAAAGAGGGAGCAAACACCAACCCAAATCAACAACCTCAACCTCTACCAAAGAGGGAGCAACTCAAGAAATCAAGAGTTTAAAACAAGTGGTATATCTCAACCACAAACCTCTTTCCTTTTTCTCTTTTCCAGAAAACAAGGATCCTAATAGAATAGGATAGATGATAGCTCAAGTGTGGAATCAAGGTGTTTTTTGGAAACAAGCAACAAAGAAAAACTACATGGGAAATCTCTTGTAAATGATAGAAAATGAAATACAATATCCCAAAAACCTAGTTCTCTTTGATTTTCCAAAAACTCAAAACAATAAAGATGAAATCTTTTTAGCACAAAAACTATTTTGAAAACTTGTTTAAACACTAGAGAAACACTGAATTTTTTCTTCTTGAAAATCTTATGAAAACAGCCCAAGAGTTGGGGTATTTATAGCCCCAAAACAAAACAAGCCGTTAGACTGATGTGGCAGCCTGACAGGCTTGGCGGTCGGCCACCCGGTCGACCGCCAACGGTCAAAAATGTGACCGTTGGGCAAACCCGGTCGACCGCCGGTCGACCCAAACAAACAGAGAGCACTGCTCTCAGACCCGGTCGACCGCCCGGTCGGCCGTCCCTCTGCGTGTCAGTCGTGCACGGCTCTGTGCACGTCGGTCGACCGTACGGGTCGACCGGCCCATGGTGCGGTCGACCCTTCCGGTCGACCGACATGGCCTGTCAGCACAGATCAGGGTCACAAACACTTGTTAGAAATATTTTTGAAAAATATTTTAACACTTCTAAAATCACCAAAAATAGTTTTATCATTTTGCATTGATATATAAACATGTGATAAAAAGTTTGTCTCAAATATCAATCAATATGAACTATTTTTGTATCTAAACATTTTTACCAAAAACCAAAACATGTATTTTCTAAAACTTGGATTTTTGAATAGAAAATACATTTTGTCCAAAACTTATCCAAATACAAAAACATGATATTAAACAACATTTAGGCATGATGTATATGGATATAATCCTATATACATGAAACATATATATATCCATGTTTTTGTCAATAATTTCAAAATATGTTTTGTTAAAAATACCAAAACATAAAACACATGAATAAGTGAGTCAAAACTAGGTTTGTCTAATATGTTTAAGCATGCATGTATAACTAGAATACATCTATTATACATATAAACCATGTAAACTTGTTTTGATCAATCTATTCATGAAAACACATATCGGTTAAACTAAAAACCGAAAAATTAATATCCAAACATAAAACTTGTGTGTGTTGTGCACTTGAGCATATCAACTATACTAAGCTTTACAAATGGATCTAAACACACTAAACTAACTAGGATACCTAAGTCTTCTTGACGATCTTCCATCTTCAAGTAGACTCGATCCCAAACCGTGATCCACCGAGTGCAAAGGTATGATCTTGATGCTTGGGCACGGGAATCACCAAGTGAAGGCTTCCAAACTCATCTTTTTGAAGCAATCACCAACTAATATCTTGATTAATGATATGAAACTAAAATCAAAAGATAATTAGTAAACATAACTACATGAGTTAATCATCATCAAAACTAGGGTGGAAGGCCTTTGGGCCAACAATCTCCCCCCTTTTGATGATGACAAAACTCATGGAGTTATATATGCATGGATCAAAGTTAAGCTTCAAAGAAGCTCCCCCTTAACTCATGCATAAACAAATAAACAATAAATAATATGCAATAAAGGCTCTTAAACATGAATGCATATAAATGCATAACAATAAAAGGTTCTAGATACCCAATGAAATGTTCAAAAACAAAACATGCTCTAGATACCAATTACAAAACATGCTCTAGATATCAATTAAAATTAAACTAAATTAAACTTAATATATGCAAAACATAAACATGCATATATAAACTCAAGATCTTTCTCCCCTTTTTGTCAATCATCAACAAAGGGGTAAATAATCAAAACAAAACAAAATCTTCTCTCTTTTTAATACAAAGAATCAATCTTCAATAAGGGGTAAAAACAAAATTAAATCAATAAATTTTTCTCCCCCTTTTTGTTTGAAAACAATGAATCAACAAAAGGTTGAAAACAAGAAAAACAATATTTCCCCCTTTTTGTCTAAAACAAAAACAAAGTCAATAGGGGATTACATTCAATTAAGATATCAATTAAAAATATGTCAAAGAATAGCATCTTGATACCAATTGAAAGGAAACAAACAAAAATATTGATACCAATTTTAAGCAAAACACATGAAAATCTTGATACCAATTGAAATTGAACATAATAAATTTTGAATGTCTAAACAAAAATTTTGATACCAATTGTAAATATTTTTCATTTTGAACATATGATACCAAATTTGAATTTTCAATCATAAAGTATGGGAGTACAAATACCAATTAAAAGATAAAATCAAATCTTTTCTCCCTTTATGAAATACCAACTAAAACAATGTGTAGGCTTGATACCAATTTAAAAGTAATCAATTGAAAAACTAATCAATTGAAACAAAATTGAAGCTCAAGCACTAGCATAAACACAAACATATATATGTATGGAAAATAGATACCAATAGAAATTGATATTCTTGGAATTGAAACATACATACATACAAACATATATGAGTATACAAGAAAGGTCAAGATTGATACCAATTGAAAGAATTCAATAATACCAATTGAAATAACAATAAGATCAAATGTATATCTCATATTACTACCTCCCAATCATGGTCCAAGTTTTAAATAATTTTCATTTTAAAGCATACATGAACATAATCTCCCATCCAACCTCCCATAGAAGGTAGGGGTTTTCAAAAATAGATTTGAAAATAAGCTTTGTTTGAAAAACTCTACCAAAATGAAGAATACCGTAACTAGTTAAATGGAAAATCTTTTAAACTAGTATGAAATCCTTCAAGTAAGGAATAAAATAAAATTATTTTTCAGGAAACACGAAATCCACATGGCACTAAAACACTCAAAATCCATTAAGCTCAAACATACTCATGAAAAACACAATCATTAGAAACATTGTAAAAGAGGTGAGTGTGCAAGTGTTATGTGAAGCACATAATCATGAAAATTGGAAATTAATCTCAATATTCCTTGAAACAAGAAAACATGAAAATCAATAAAACTTATTTAATCTTCAAGGTATATGTATGTCCTATACAAATTAAAGTATACATACATGTCCAAACACAACGAGTCCACAAAGATATATGTATGAAGGCACGTAGCTCAAAAAGGATGTATATGTATAATAATAATTTGGATAAAATAGACATATACATGAAGTTAAACAAATAAACACGAAATCAAGAAAAAAACTAAATTTTCACCAAAACAAATTTCATTTCAAGGTATATGTATGAATTGTCAACACAATAAGTATACATACATATCCCTAAACACAATTGAGTCCATATATATAGATTTGCATGAAAGGCAAATGACTCAAAGGGTATACATGTATATCTTAAGGTTTGGCAAAATAGACATATACATGAAATGAAAACACGTAAACATAAAACAAATCCAAAAATAGGAATACAAGTTTAAAAAGTATGAATCATCAAAACTAGACTATACTAGCACATCTAATGGGTTCAAATAAGCATTCAAGCTCAAACATATATAGATTTATTTGTGGCCCACTATATGCACAAGTATAAATCCTAGTCTTAATGAAAACTAACATCTAAACATGTAATCAACACATGAAGCATCAAAACACGATAAAAATCAACATGATGAACATAAACATGATTATTATGTAAATCCACATGTTATTAAATTTATGATGTACATGATAGCTAAATTATAGGGAGAACACAAAATAATTTATCCATATAAAACATGGGTGTCTCAAATACTATACATGTATATCACTAATCTAATAAGCATGGTATTTTCATAGTAATCAACAAACATCAAAACATGCTATGAAAGATAAACATGGGAAGCATGCAAACATAAATAAGGAGTTAGAGATTCGATACCAAAACCAATGAGGGCACCGCTCTAGTTCTCCAAAACATGGTGGTCCTCTCCACAAAACATCCCTTGAAAGTGATACATCCAAATGATTTCCATGAAGCTCGGAACGCATCCACTCCAAGGTACGGCAACTCTCACGTGATGCGAGAGCCCACACCTACATCAAATAAAGGAGGGGTGGTCTTTGGTACCCATATCTTCTTGGGTCCATGGGGGTTAGTACCTTCTCTAACCCAAACAAACTTATTTGCTAAATTACAATCATGTATACGATCAAAACAAAATTTAGCAAGGTGGCCCTTACGTCCACAATGTGTACAAGTGTACACATGAGCATACATGTGATGGGTGTGTCCGTGAGGAGCATGTGTATGCCGTGGAGGGTGTGCATGAAAAGATGGAACTTGTTTCTTTCGAAACAAAGATTCCAAGCGTGTATGCCCAACAACACATTGGCTCAAAGTGGAGCCCAAACAATCAACACTCTTCTTTAAAATATTTATATCATTTTTAATCAAGGAAGAAGTGGAACATGCAAGGGGTGATCTAAATGAAACTACCCTAGCATGGCAAACATGAGAAACAATATCATTTTTCAAAGATTTATTTTTATTTAAACAAATTTCTAATTCTTTTGAAATAAAATCAATTTCTCTTTTTAAAGAATTATTTTCTTTTAAAACAAAATTAACTTTTGAAGACAAATTTTCATTTTTCTTCAAAAGAGTTTCACAATCATTTTTAGATTTTAAAAAATCATTTTCTTTTAGTGCAAGATCTAGTTGAGATTTTAATGAATCCCTCTCATTAGCAATCTCCTCTTTCTCTTGCAAAACAATGTCAAGTCTAGAATTCAAACTTTTATTTTCTTTTTCAAGACTTAGACTTTTCTTTTTCAAAATCTTATATTTTTCAATCAATTTTTCACAAACTATAGATAGTTCTTCATTTAAAGTGTTAGCATCAACAAATTCATTTGAAGAATTAGCATAATCATCACTATCTAGTTGAGATTCTGAATGTACCTCAAGGGAGTCATTCTCTTGGACCATATAGCATTGTTGTGGTTCGGATTCTCTACTAGATTCCTCCTCATGTTGGATTGGCATTTGAAGCTTGGAGGTGGTGGTGGTTGTCAACATGTTTCACACTGCAAATGCGGAATCAAAGTTAGAAGCAAGCATAAGATATTCTTTAGGAAGTGTGCTTCTAATGGCCTCAAGGGCTTGTGCATTGGCCCCTATATGATTGCGGTCACCAATATAACATCTCTTGGTAGCGGCAAGGAAAACATGCAATCCTAGGGTCTTCAAATAGCTACTCAACATAACCTTCCAAATCTCAAGTCTAGAAATGTCAAACATAGGAGGGCTATCCATGAGGGCAAACTAAATGTGTGCAAACAAACAAATGCAAATAAGATTAGCCTAAAATGAGGATCTTTAACTCTAGGTTGTTAGACCCAAATCAGAGTACCAAGCTCTGATACCAATTGAAAAGGACACCTAGATGGGGGGTGAATAGGTGTACTTGCTAATCTAGAAACTAAATGCTCTAAATGCGGAAGCTAAGGTGATTGAGGCAAAACCTGCACAAAAAATACGAGATTATAGAACTTAAGAAAGAATATGTGCAAGTGCTTAATTCTTCCGCTATAGCAAGTGGCTATGCAGGTCGTGATCCACAAGGAGGGTTTGCGATGGAAGCTTTACAGTTCTTGATTGAAATCGTTAAGAAAATAAGCGAAAGTTCTTCTCTGTTTTAAAGTTATAAAAATGGAAAAAGAAAGTATAGTTAAAGTTAATAGAAAATGGAGGATGAAGAAGTTGGAAAATTCAGAAAACAAAAGAAAGCGATTATGTACAATGAAGTGGAAAGAAGAATGAAAATGATTTGGAAGAAGTGGTTGGTGATCTAAACTAAGAAAGAAAAGAAAGAAAGAAAAGTGAAGAGATACTTACCTAGGTTGATTGATGACTTACTTGGAAACCTTTTTGCAAGTTCTACCTTTTTGCTTCGGAGGCGTTCAACGCATAGATCATAAACTCGAGCTCGGTCCCCGTGCACATTATATCGTCAAGCATAAGAAGAACGAAGTGATGCGGATCTTGGAAGAGGAGAACGTCTTCATGAACTATCGCTGGCTCTCACGTAGCTTGGTTATACTTGCTTTGGAATTCACTTGTACACTCAACAAATACAACCAAGGTAAAGTAGAAGAGGAAAGCAAAACAAATGTAAAGTAAAGCAGAATGGAAAACAAATAAAGCATTTACCTTTATTACTTGCTGAGACAATGAAAGAAAGGAGTAGGGTACATCATCGGTGTCACTCTCAACATCAGCCCCTCTCTCTTACTTACATGAATCTTCTTCTACCCTAAGTTACATACAAATTACATAAAAAGAAAGACTAAAAACCTAAACTAAGAAATAAAAACTAAGCTAAATCCTAATATGCATTGGCCTCTCCAATTTTAGCACAACAATTGCCCTTTTATAGGCCAAAAACCCAACAACCAGAATCCCGGGGAGGTCGGGGGAGCAAACGCTCCCCCTAACTCCCCAACAAAGCCGCGAAAACGCGGCCCAAGCCGCGTTTCCGCGGCCAGGGTGTGGCCAGATAGCCACACCCTGTTGGTGGGTCATCCTGGGAGTTGTTTCTGCCTTTATCCTTTGTTGGTTTCTTCGTTTGAGCCCCAGATTCTGACGAAATGACCTTGGATTCTTGGCTTTAACCGATCGATTCTGAGAGGATTCTTCTCAACCAGTTTCAACCTCTTGATTTTGCCCTGATTTTGTGTGTGCGAATTAATTCTGATTTAATTCAGAATTCTGGTGGGCTTTTGGGCTCATTTCTCTTCATCTCCTTAAGGATTGGGCCTGCAAATAAATTAAACAAATAATTAGGACAATGCAGGCTTTTATTCTAAAATAAGTATGGAAATGTGACATTAAATATGCAACATTAGCAACCAATCATAAGGCAAATTTTGTAACACACTTAATACAACACACAAGTGTAGCCGAATTCCCCGTGAAGGGCTCTGGACTAACTCCTCTTGATTCTTCTTGAATGGGTTGAGGTGCTATGTGAAGCTCTTGTGGTTAAGTACAAGTGAGGTACACACAAAAAACCAAGCATATATAAGATATAGCAATATGAATTATGCAAGGCACAACACAAGCAATGAATGATATGAATGAAGAATGATGCTTTGCACAAAATAAATAGAGAGAGGGTTAGAGAGATAATGGATCAAACGCTAACAGCAAGATATGTTACGAGGTTCGAGTACCTACCTCTACATCCCCGCCTTCATCGAGAAGGATTTCCAATCCACTATCTCCCACCGAGGGAACCTCTACCGAAGAGGATTTGTTACAACACAAGGAGTACCAAACTCCTCTCTCAATACAAGCACCACCTCACACAAGAGGGGTAGGCCCGTAGCCAATACAACAACCAACGCCTCTACCGAAGAGGGTTACAAACCAAAACTCCACCTCTCACTAGAGGGAGCAAACCAACCAACTCAACCTCTACCAAAGAGGGACCAAACACCAACCCAAATCAACAACCTCAACCTCTACCAAAGAGGGAGCAACTCAAGAAATCAAGGGTTTACAACAAGTGGTATATCTCAACCACAAACTTCTTTCCTTTTTCTCTTTTTCATAAAACAAGGATCCTAATAGAATAGGATAGATGATAGCTCAAGTGTGGAATCAAGGTATTTTTGGAAACAAGCAACAAAGTAAAACTACTTGGGAAATCTCTTGTAAATGACAGAAAATGAAATACAATATCCCAAAACCCTAGTTCTCTTTGATTTTTCAAAAACCCAAAACAATAAAGATGAAATCTTTTTAGCACAAAAACTATTTTGAAAACTTGTTTAAACACTAGAGAAATACTGAAAGTTTTCTTCTTAAAAATCTTATGAAAACAGCCCAAGAGTTGGGGTATTTATAGCCCCAAAACAAAACTAGCCGTTAGGCTGATGTGGCAGCCTGACAGGCTTGGCGGTCGGCCGCCCGGTCGGCCGCCAACGGTCAAAAATGTGACCGTTGGGCAAACCGGTCGACCGCCCGGTCGACCCAAACAAACAGAGAGCACTGCTCTCAGACCCGGTCTACCGCCCGGTCGGCCGTCCCTCTGCGTGTCAGACGTGCACGGCTCTGTGCACGTCGGTCGACCGTATGGGTCGACCGGCCCATGGTGCGGTCGACCCTTCCGGTCGACCGACATGGCCTGTCAGCACAGATCAGGGTCAGAAACACTTGTTAGTAATATTTTTGAAAAATCTTTTAACACTTCTAAAAATCACCAAAAATAGTTTTATCATTTTGCATTGATATATAAACATGTGATAAAAAGTTTGGCTCAAATATCAATCAATATGAACTATTTTGTGTCTAAACATTTTTACCAAAAACCAAAACATGTATTTCTAAAACTTGGATTTTTGAATAGAAAATACATTTTGTCCAAAACTTATCCAAATACAAAAACATGATATTAAACAACATTTAGGCATGATGTATATGGATATAATCCTATATACATGAAACATATATATATCCATGTTTTTGTCAATAATTCCAAAATATGTTTTGTTAAAAATACCAAAACGTAAAACACATGAATAAGTGAGTCAAAACTAGGTTTGTCTAAGATGTTTAAGCATGCATGTATAACTAGAATACATCTATTATACATATAAACCATGTAAACTTGTTTTGATCAATCTATTCATGAAAACACATATCGGTTAAACTAAAAACCGAAAAATTAATATCCAAACATAAAACTTGTATGTGTTGTGCACTTGAGCATATCAACTATACTAAGCTTTACAAATGGATCTAAACACACTAAACTAACTAGGATACCTAAGTCTTTTGATGATCTTCCATCTTCAAGTAGACTCGATCCCAAACCGTGATCCACCGAGTGCAAAGGTATGATCTTGATGCTTGGGCACGGGAATCACCAAGTGAAGGCTTCCAAACTCATCTTTTTGAAGCAATCACCAACTAATATCTTGATTAATGATCTGAAACTAAAATCACAAGATAATTAATAAACATAACTACATGAGTTAATCATCATCAAAACTAGGGTGGAAGGCCTTTGGGCCAACAAATTTGAATTCATATTTCACCCTGATCTCATTTGACTTGGATAACTCCAACCCAGGTATGTACAACATGAACCAATCATATATGCCGAGTTGGGATTATCCGACTCAATATGACTCATAATCTCAATCCTATGACTATAATTTTCAAAATAATTTCCACTCTTCACAGAGTTCATGGGGATTCACCTCCCTCGAGTCAAATTTTCAACCACATTATCCACAATTTTCACAATATTCATTCCCCAATTCTGCTTCATATCTTCCTTTTCCTGAACCACCAATTGAAGAAAAATCCTCATTGCAAAAGAACTTGGATGAAGCGATAGAGGCCCAAAAACAATTTGAAAACAATATGGCCTCATCTTGTCCACAAAATTTTCAAAATTCATATACTTCTTTTCCAGAACCAATCAAAGAAAAATCATTGTGGGAAAAAACTTTGAAATTTGTGCAAAAGACCGAGCGAATAATACAAAATATGAATAAGTTCTTATGTCCATCAGATGTTCATATGACTCAAGAATCATGCCATTTTGGAAATCCGGCTTCAATTTCATCATATCAACCTGAACTTGATCAACATCCAATTTCAGATACTTTGACAAGTTATCTATTTTCTGAAATTGAACATGAAGATGAATGTGAACCAGAGATTCAATTTAGTGATCCGAGTCTAATCCTTGAATCAATATCGACTCCTGTAGTGTTACCTAAACTAAGTAACGTTCTTGAGTCAGCTCTGATTCCCATCATTCCTGAACTTGAATCAACCATTTCATCCATTCACATTCCTTCTGTGGACGAAATTCAAGATTCAATTTCCTTACATCCTTTTGAACTTGCCCAAAATCTTGAAAATCATCTTGACATTTTAGCAAGTTATCCTTTTTCCAAAATTGAACTTGAGCTTAAAAGTGATCCTGAACCTCAAGTTGGTAATTCTATTTCACTTTTTGATTCAATAATGACTCTAGTATCTTTACCAGATTTTTTCTCTATTGTAGAGTTAACATTGAATCTTGTACCAGTACACTGTGAAATGGAATCACCAATCTCTTATGATCGCACTTCATTGCTAGGAAAAGTATGTGAACATCAATTCTTTGATTTGGACCCCATTTTTGAGCCCATTTCGACTCCTTATTTTGAACCACGACTTCATCTGAGTCAAATTCCCGAGTCAGTATCGATTTTTATTCATGTTTCATTTGAGTCCAAATTAATCATCTCTCAAAATCACACTTCATTTTGGACAAGACTGTTGAAGAAAATGACTCAGTAATTATTTTTAAAAATTGAAAATTAGATGGGGATAATTTTTTAAATAAGACCATTCATTCAATCATTATTTTACTGGGTCGTATTAGAGAGGTCACTGGTGGGTTTTTGCAGGATCCACGATATCTTTATTGGGTAGCAACGCTTGGCCCAGTCAGACCACCACCGGAACCACCACCATAAGGTAATTTTTCTTCCCTCTTCATTTGTTTCATGTATATACACATTCACGATGCATTGAAGACAATGCATGAGATAAGTGTGGGGGGAGGGTTTACTAACATAGGTAGTTTTACATTTTCTTTCTTTTACACTTCTTTTTTTAGGAACTCTTTAAAATTTTCTTTTGTATAAAAACTCTTTTCTTTTTACAAAACTCTTTAACATAAGGGAAATAGTTTTGATTTATTTTTTAGGAAAATTAAAATTATCTTATGAATTAGGAAGACCTAAAATTATGAAATTTTAAACTGAGTCAAACAAATACATCTTGTTTAAATTTTAGGATAAGAAAGTAAGATTGGAAAGATAATTTGATCTTGAATTTTTTGCCTTAGATTTATGCACTTCACACTTTCATAATTTTTTGGATTGTAACAAAGACTGAAAATGCCATAAAAAAATATACTTAAAAGAATGATGATAATAAAAATCACTTATTGAAGCTGGGTAATTATGCCTCAGGAGATTATTCACACCTAAAATAGTGAATAAAAATAAAATAATCCCTTTAGTTTTGTCGCCTTGTTTACTCGAGTCCTTAAGTCCAAGTGATATTTTCTCATCTGGTGCTCTAAGATCATCTGGTTTGGGAGTCACCGCTAAAGGCTCACTACCCGGAAAAATAAGAAAGCCTAAGAAAATTAAGGGAACAAATATATATATATATATACAAAAATCAATGGCAAGAAAGTTTGAGTCGATATCCCAAAAAATCTTCACAGTTCACAAACTGTATATTTTTCTAAGAGTTTTATAAAAGATCAAAGAGTCAATTCAATTTAAATTCTTACATTTAATTTATAACAAGATTTTGCATTTCGACTTAGTTTAAAGAAGAATAATTTCTGGTTAACCTATGACCTTGGATCACTTATATTTTAACAAAAATACTTCAATACTTTTCTCTATTTCAAAACGTGCTTTCAAAATACTAACATTTAATTTCTTTCTTTATGGATTTTTGTGGGTGTAATCTGGTAAAAACCTCAGGAGACAAAACTCCTCCTCTAACGGAAACCAAGAGGTTTAACGGCTTGTTGCACATGCTCAGTGAAGTCGCGTCACCTGTGAAAGTGGTGTAATAATTTCTTTAGTTTTTGTTTTGCTCGGGCGAGCAAAAGATAAGTGTGGAGGTGTGATTAGTCTCTAAAACTGCATATTTCATACCACATCCTCACATTTATTTAATATTAAATTCTGCTAATAATACCTCTCTTGCATGTTTCTAGTTCCATGGTGTGCAATGAAGAAGAAGACCCTAAATCATCATTTAATTGGTGATTAAAAGCCTACATGAATAGTTATTGACTTTGGAGGGCTGTTTTATCAAAACCAGGGACCAATTTTCTAAAACTGGGAACTACAACCGATAGGTGACAGATGGGACAGCGCGTGACCTGAGGCGTCACGCGCGCGGCTCTAGATGAGCTATGGAAACGTGGCTTTTACTGCATTTCTGTGGCAGTACGGGTGCGGTCGCGCCCTTACTTTGGGCCAGGGTTTGCCTCCTGGCCCTCCTTTCCCCTGGTGCCTATATAAACCCCCTTGGGGTTCTGTATTGGGAGATATGCAAGGTTTTAGAGTAGTTTCATCTCCATTTTATAGTTTAGGGTAGTTTAGGTTAGTGTTCTTCTTCTTCCTCCTTTATATTTTTCATTTCTTGTAGATCTTGTAATAGGAGAGAGAGTGGTACATGGTTGGAGAGCAAAAGTACTTGTAATAAAAGGTGACAATCTATGAAAGGTGCTCTCTTAACTTATCTTTGTTTTCTTCTCTCCAACTCCTTTTACATGTGTAGCTAACTTTTCTCTCATGGCAACGAACTACTAACCACTAGCTAGTCTAACTTCTTATTTGAAAATCCAAATGAATCTAATAGCCACTACTTGGCCTGGCTCTTGCAAGAGCCATTGATGGCTCATGATGATGAATCTAACACTCTAATATCTAAATCTCTAACAAGCTAATATTACTGCTGGCCCAGAGGCCTTCCACTCTAGTTTTGATGATGATTAACTCATGAAGTTATGTTTACTAATAATCTTGTGATGTTTAGTTTTAGATCCTTAACCAAGATATTAGTAGGTGATTAGCTTCAATAAAGAAGTTTTGAATCCTTTCACATAGTGATTCAAGAGCCCGAGCGTCAAAGATCATATATAGTACTCGTTGGAGTCAAGCTCGGTGGATCACGGTTTGGATCGAGTCGGCTTGAAGACGGAGTTCGTCAAGAAGACTTTGGTACATAGTTTAGAATTTTGTTTTAGATCCATTTGTAAAGACTAGATAGTGTGATATGCTCAAGTTCACAACACAGACACGTTTCATGTTTTGGTTTTCGGTTTTGGTTTAACCGATCTTGGTTTTCATGAATAGATAGATTCAAAACAAGTTTACATGGTTTAATGTATATTAGATTTGTTCTATATACATGTATGCTTCATATCTTAGACAAACTTATTTTGATATGCTTATTCATGTGTTTGGAGTTTTGTATTTTAACAAAATATATTTTCGTATTTAATATCAAAAACATTGATATATACCTTTTCATGTATATTGGAGTATATCCATATACAACATGTTTAAAGTTGTTTCAATATCATGTTTTTGTATTTGGATGAGTTTTGGACAAAACGAATTTTCAATTCAAAAATCCAAGTTTTAGAAAATACAGTTTTTGGTTTTCGGCAAAATTTCTAAGTCACAAAAATGGTTCAAAAAGTTTGAAATTTGTGTTGAAATTTTTCACACAAGTTTGTATATCAATGTATTATACTGAATTTATTTTTGTAGATTTTTAGAGAATTTTATGGGATTTATTTGACAAATAAAGACAAAGTTTTCAATCCCTTATTTAGTCATGTTCTGGCTTCTGCCGGTCGACCGGACTGGTCGACCGAGCTAGGAGTCAGTCGACCGAGTCGGTTGACCGACGTGCACAGCAGTGCACTCCAGCTCTGGCTGGAGGGCCGGTCGACCGCCAGAGAGCTTCTGCTCTCTGGAAAGCCCCAGTCGACCGGGTCGGTCGACCGGCAGAGAGCTCTGCTCTCCGTTCCAGGCTGCGGTCGACCGGGCAGGTCGACCGAGGCTCCAACAGTCGGATTTTTGACCGTTGGCGGTCGACCGGGCCGGTCGACCGCCAGCCGTCTGGGCTGAAAATTTGCCCCAACGACTAGCTTTTTAAAGGGGCTATAAATACCCCATTTGAGAGAGGTTTTCTCCAAGATTTTCAAGAGCAAAATTTCTCCCATTTACAAGTGTTTTAACACAAGTTTTCAAAAGAGTTTTTAAGCTAAAAAGATCTATCTTCATTTGTTTTTAAGGGTTGGAAAAATCAAAGAAAAATAGAGATTTGGGATATTTGTGTTGTTCTTCATTTCTATCAAATTCAAAGTGTTTTCTCATGTATTTTTCTTTGTTATTTGATTTCCAAACACCTTGTTTTCTCACACTTGAGCTTACATACTATCCTATCTATAGGATCTTTTATTTGTGGGAAAATTGGTTTATGGTCTTCTGATCACTAAGTTGTAAACCCTCCTTACTTGTGTTATTCCTCTTGGGTAGAGGTTGATTTTGGAGTGGTGGTTGGCTCCCTCTAGTGAGAGGTGGAGATTGTTGGTTGGCTCCCTCTAGTGAGAGGTGGAGTTTGTGGTTGAACCCCTCAAGTGTGAGGTGATTGATTTGTATTGGCTAAGGGCTAACCCCTCTTGTGTGAGGTGGTGTTTGTTGTGGCTTTGTGCCTAGCCTCTAGTGAGAGGTTATTTTTGTTGAGAGAGGAGTTGTGTACTCCATATTGTATTTGCCCCAAATCCTCAGTGGCGGTTCCCTGTGTGGGAGTCCTGTGTGGACAAGTTAGTGGATTGAAAATCCTTCTGGGTGAAGGCGGGGACGTAGAGTTGGGTGCTCGAATCTCGAAACAAATCTCGTTGTTTGCGTTTGATCCATTGACTCTAACTATCTCTTTATATTGTGCTATTGCATCATTTCATATTGCTCTTTCATATTATATGCTTGGCTTGTTTGTGTGTGCCTCACTTGTGCTTAACCACGAGAGCTTCATATAGCGCCTCAACTCTTATTCAGAGGAATCAAGAGGAGTTAGTCCAGAGCCCTTCACCGGGAATTCAGCTACACTCGTTGGTTGCATTAAGTGCAGTTGCAATTAAGTTTTAAATTCCACATTTAGTTCATTAGATTAGCCGTACACCTATTCACCCCCCTCTAGGTGTACCTTCAATTGGTATCAGAGCCTACGCTCCTGATATTTGGTTTAACCACCTAGGAGTGTGATCTTGGTTAGCTAATCTATTATTTGCATTTGCACATTTTTATTGTTTACACACACTCATGGATTGCTTGTCACCTCTCATGTTTGATGTCTCTCATGTGAAAATTTAGTATATCCATGTATTTGAAAACCCTAGGCTTGCATGTTTTCCTTGCCGCTACCAAGAAATCTTATCTTGGTAATAGGGATCATTTAGAGGCCAATGCACAAGCCCTTGAGGCACTTAGAAGCACGCTTAATAAAGAATATCTTATGCTTGTTTCTAACTGTGATTCAGCCTTTGCAGTGTGGAACACGTTGACCTCCTCCAATCTTCAATTGCAAATCCAACCAGAGGATGAATCTAGTGGAGAATCCGAGTAACATTGCTACATGGTCCAAAGGAATGACTCCCTTGAGGTATATTCGGAATCTCAATTAGATAATAATGATGCTAGTTCTTCTTGTGATGAATATATTAATGTCAATGCCTTGAATGAAGAACTATCTATTGTATGTGAAAAATTGCTTGAAAAATATAATCTTTTGAAAAAGAAGAGTTTTGAACTTAACAAAGAAAATAAGGATTTATATTCAAAACTAGATATGGTTTTACAAGAGAAGGAAGAGATTTCTAGTGAACGTGACTCACTTAAATCTCAACTAGACCTTGTCTTAAAGGAAAATGAATTTTTGAAATCTAAAAATGATTGTGAAACAATTTTGAAGAAGAATGAAAACTTATCTTCAAAAGTTGATTTTCTTGTAAAAGAAAATGTTTCTTTGAAAAACAAAATTGCTTCAATTTCAAAAGATTTAGAAGTTTGTTTAAAGAAAAATGAATCTTTGAAAAATGATATAGATTCACATGTTTGCCTTGCTAGTGTAGCTATCCATCTAGCTCACCTATTACATGCACCTCTTCTTTCAAAATTGAAAATGATATTTGTATGCTTAAGAAGAGTATGGATTGTTTGGGGTCCACTATGAGCCAATATGTTTTGAACCATACACGTTTGGAATCTTTGTTTCGAAAGAAACAAGTTCCTTCTATGCATGCACACAAACCACGGCATACACATGCTTCTCACGGTCACACCCATCACACAATGTATGCTCATGTGTACACTTGTACACATTGTGGACGTAAGGGCCACCTTGCTAAGTTTTGTTATGATCGTATACATGATGTAAATTTAGCAACTAAGTTTGTTTGGGTTAGGAAAGAAGCTAACCCCTATGGACCCAAAAGAGTATGGGTACCAAAGACCACCCTTATTGTATTTGATGTAGGTGTGGGCTCTCGCATGACGTGAGAGCGATGGTGCCTTGAAGTGAATGTGTTCCGAGCTTAAAGAGATCAATTTGGATGCATCACTTTCAAGGGGAGTTTTGGTGGGAGGACCACCTTGGTTTGGAGAACTAGAGAGTTGCCTTCATCGGTTTTGGTATCGATCTCTAACTCCCATTTATATTTACATGCTTCCCACATTATTAAGTTTTTTTAGCATGTTTTAATTAGTATGTTAAATGCCATGATTATTAGATCATTGACATGCATGTATAGCATTTGAGATCACCCATGTTTATATGGACTCATATTTTGTGTTCTCACATTTGTTTTTTAACTAATGTGTATGTCCTAGATCTAATGCATGTGCATATACATATTGATCATATGGATGTTTATGAGTTTTTGTTTTGATGCTTCATGTGTTGATTACTTGTTTGCATGTTAGTTTTCATTAAAACTAGGATATATATACTTGTACATGTTGTGAGCCACAAATAGACTATTATATGTTTGTGCTTGAACGCTTATTTATACTCATTAGATGTACTAGTATAGTCTAGTTTTGATGATTCATACATTTGACTTGTATTCCAATTTTGTACATGATTTTCGTGTTTATGTTTAACTTCATGTATATGTCCATCTTGTCTAAACTATTAGCTATACATATATATTCCTTGAGCCACTTGCCTTCATGCATATACTTTTGTGGACTCGCTATGTTTGGATATGTATGTAAACTTTAGTTTGTACATGATATACATATACCTTGAAGATTAAATCATTTTGATGATTTTCATGTTTTAAGAAATTTTATATTGAGCTAAATTGACTATTTTCATGACTTCGTATTTCACAGTATACTTGTACACTCATATTAGATGTTAACTTATGTTTTGTTTTCATGAGATTAGATATGCTTTATCAACCATTGAGTGTTTAGTGATCATGTGATTTACATATTTTTCATGAAATATAATTTTGTTTTATTCCTTACTTGAAGGATTTCGTACTAGTTTACTAATTTTTATTATAACTAGTTCGTATTCTTCATTATGGTAGAGTTTTTCAAACATACTATATTTTCAAACCTATTTTTGAAAACCCTACCCATTTAAGGGCGGTTGGTTGGGCGACCATGCCTTGTATGCTTATTATTGAAAATCTTTTTAAACTTGTGCATGAAATGGGTGGAAGGTAATATGAGTTATACACTTGATCATATTTTATTTTCAATTGGTATCATTGGATTGTTTCAATTGGTATCAATATTGACACTCTTTTTGTATACTCATATATATGTTTATATATATGTATGCTTACTCTTCAAATAATATCAATTTCTATTGGTATTCTATTTTCATACATATATATGATTTATTTGTGCTTGATTCTCAAAGATATATATGAAAGCACAAATTTTGGGTATGCTAAGCTTGATTTTTTTATGATTATCTTATCTAAATTTATTATGTGTCAATTGGTGTCCTAATACAAGATTATGCATTGTTTTATTTGGTATTTCATAAAGGGGGAGAAAATTCGTATTTTATCTTTAAATTGATATTTTGTTTACCTTTGATTTTCACTCCCATACTTTATGATGAAAAGTAATTGAAAAATGAATGTTGATTTTAATTTGGTATCATATGTTCAAAATGAAAAATACTTTCAATTGGTATCAAGATGTTTATTTGTTTACCTTCAATTTGGTATCACAAATGATTTTATTTCATATGGTATCTATATCTTGTGATATCTTAAATTAAGAAAAATTCAAAATTTGTAATATTTATTTACAATTGATATCTTAAAATTTGATTTTCTAAGATATCTCAAAATTTTGTTTTAATAAGAAAATTAAAAATATTTTGATTTATATTGCCTATATGCAAGGAGAGCTTAACATCTCTTCTACATATAGATTCATGTTGAGTGTATCTTATATTGAGGAGCTTGACAACTCTTCTTTATGCGGTACACGTGTGTAGGGGGAGCTTCACATCTCCTCTTATGCATTGCATATTATGTGTTATGTGAATTAGGGCTTGTCATCCTTTCTTCATGTAATGTATGTATGTAGGGAAGTTAACTTAGCGTCTTCCTCTTCATGAATGTATATCGCATATATCTCTTTATTAATTGTTTTGAGTTCACCTCTTTGTGGGGGAGAATATTATTTTTGTGTTTACTTTAACCCCTTTGTTGATAATTGACAAAAAGGGGGAGAAGTATTTCAGTATATATTTGCATGTTTTGGAAAAGATTTCTTTTTTATGCATATTGTTTTGTTTTGCAAAAAGGAGAAAAGAATTTGATGTGTTTCATGCTTGTTTATGCATGTCTATCTCCTTATATTTGCATACATGTTTGTTTAGATTCATGTGCTTCATTGCCATATATTATTATTTATTGTGATGCATGAGTTAAGGGGGAGCTTCTTTGAAGCTTTACTTTAATCCATGTATATATAACTCCATGAGTTTTGTCATCATCAAAAAGGGGGAGATTGTTGGCCCAGAGGCCTTCCACTCTAGTTTTGATGATGATTAACTCATGACGTTATGTTTACTAATAATCTTGTGATGCTTAGTTTCAGATCCTTAACTAAGATATTAGTAGGTGATTAGCTTCAATAAGGAGTTTTGAAGCCTTTCACATGGTGATTCAAGAGCCTGAGCGTTAAAGATCATATATAGCACTCGTTGGAGTCAAGCTCGGTGGATCACGGTTTGGATCGAGTCGGCTTGAAGACGGAGTTCGTCAAGAAGACTTCGGTACATAGTTTAGATTTTGTTTTAGATCCATTTGTAAAGACTAGATAGTGTGATATGCTCAAGTTCACAACACACACACGTTTCATGTTTTAGTTTTCGGTTTTGGTTTAACCGATCTTGGTTTTCATGAATAGATAGATTCAAAACAAGTTTACATGGTTTAATGTATATTAGATTTGTTCTATGTACATGTATGCTTCATATCTTAGACAAACTTATTTTGATATGCCTATTCATGTGTTTGGAGTTTTGTATTTTAACAAAACATATTTTCGGATTTAATATCAAAAACATTGATATATATATATATATATCTTTTCATGTATATTGGAGTATATCCATATACAACATGCTTAAAGTTGTTTCAATATCATGTTTTTGTATTTGGATGAGTTTTGGACAAAACGAATTTTCAATTCAAAAATCCAAGTTTTAGAAAATACAGTTTTTGGTGTTCGGCAAAATTTCTAAGTCACAAAAATGGTTCAAAAAGTTTGAAATTTGTGTTGAAAATTTTCACACAAGTTTGTATATCAATGTATTATACTGAATTTATTTTTGTGGATTTTAGAGAATTTTATGGGATTTATTTGACAAATAAAAACCAAGTTTTCAATCCCTTATTTAGTCCTGTTCTGGCTTCTGCCAGTCGACCAAACCGGTCGAACGAGATAGGAGTCGACCGACGTGCACAGCCGTGCACGCCAGCTCTGGCTTGAGGGCCGGTCGACCGCCAGAGAGCTTCTGCTCTCTGGAAAGCCCCAGTCGACCGGGTCGGTCGACCGGCAGAGAGCTCTGCTCTCTGTTCCAGGCTGCGGTCGACCGGGCCGGTCGACCGAGGCTCCAACGGTCGGATTTTTGACCGTTGGCGGTTGACCGGGCCGGTCGACCGACAGCCGTCTGGGCTGAAAATTTGCCCCAACGACTAGTTTTTTAAAGGGGCTATAAATAGCCCATTTGAGAGAGGTTTTCTCCAAGATTTTCAAGAGCAAAATTTCTCCTAATTACAAGTGTTTTAACACAAGTTTTCAAAAGAGTTTTTAAGCCAAAAAGATCTATCTTCATTTGTTTTCAAGGGTTGGAAAAATCAAAGAAAAATAGAGATTTGGGATATTTGTGTTGTTCTTCATTTCTATCAAATTCAAAGTGTTTTTCCAAGTATTTTTCTTTGTTATTTGATTTCCAAACACCTTGATTTCTCACACTTAAGCTTACATACTATCCTATCTATAGGATCTTTTATTTGTGGGAAAATTGGTTTATGGTCTTTTGATCACTAAGTTGTAAACCCTCCTTACTTGTGTTATTCCTCTTGGGTAGAGGTTGATTTTGGAGTGGTGGTTGGCTCCCTCTAGTGAGAGGTGGAGATTGTTGGTTGGCTCCTGATATGTAGTAAAAAATGCATAAGTGTCATCACATTTACTATCACATTTTCATATTTAATCATATAATCATGCACTATAACTAATATTTTATTATTTATTGTGTGCAGGCCTTGAGTAATAAAAATAAAGGAATAAAGCCTTAAAAGAAGCCCAAAAGCCCATGTTCAAGCCCAATGCAAAAGTTGCAAATATCAAATGTCAAAATTGTAATTACTAAGGGCAATAGTTGCAAATACTAAAAGAAGAGGGAAGGATAGACTTCTATTCAACCCTAAATGCTTGCAGGATGAGGATAAAAGCCAAAGAAGAAAGTGCAAAGATAACAAATTCGTTGTTAAAAGATATTGGAAGATTTGGATTTAGGGTAACTCTCAAAATAAAGAGTCAGGATACAGCTTCCAAACGGATAAACCCAGATGGACGGATCAGAGGAGGCCACGCGCGAAAGCACGTGGCCAGCAGACACCACTTGGCCGCGGAAACGCGGCCAAAGCCGCGTTTCGGCGGCAATCTGGATGAGACTAGGCAACTGTTTTCTTGGAGGAATCGTACTGGGACTCTACTTCCTTCTGCACCTATAAATACCCCTGCAGAGCAACAGAGAAGGGCGTCCAGCGCAGTACAGAGCTAAATCTAGGGTTTTTTCTTAGGCTTTGTAGTTTGTAAATTAGGTTTTTATTTCTTTGTAATTTTTATTTTTCCTTTATGTAACAGAGAGTAGAGGATGCTTTCAGGGAGGAAGGAGATCATGCTTGTACTGAGGTGACATCTGTGTAAGTCAAACTTTTCTTCCATTGTTAATAGAATCAACTCAAGGTTTGTTTTTGTTCTTCTATTCTTGTTTTATTTTTGTTCTTCTATTCTTGTTTTATTTTATTTTTTCTCTGATGTCTTGTAAACCATGAGATCTGATCGCTTCGAGATTGCTTAGCCGAAGAAGTGCCCTTGATGGCCTATGGTGATGAACAAGCCTTCTCTTGCTAGTATAGTTTGTCTTTTGTTTTCGTAGTGTAGATTGAGAAGGGGGAAGATCCTATACGCCATGCTTGAATGCCTTCAAAGACAAGGTAAGTCGTTGCAACGGATCAAAGGTAAACAGGGCAGAAGAAGTAGATATGTGTTTTTTTTAGTTTATAATTTTCTTTTCTTTCTTTAGTTTAGATAACCAACTCCATATCTTTCCAATTTCTTTCACACTTCTCATTGTATATACCACACTTCTCATTGTAAATACCATTGTAAATAACAAAATACATAAAAAAGAGATAACTTACTAAACAAGCTTCCATCGCTAGTCCCTCCCTGAGGATTACGACCCGCATAGCCATTGCTACAGCGGATAGAATTGAGCACCTTGCACATCTCTAATTCTTAAATTTGATATATTATATTTTGTGTGCAGGAAAATCTCAATCAAAATTTTGGCGCCGTTGCCGGGGAGGGACGGTAAGTTATTCTCTAAAAAAAACTAATTATTAATTTATTTATTATTTTTGTTTGCAGGTTCTGAGAACAGGAAAACTAACAGCAGCAAAGGACATATAGCAACTCTGTGCCTCTGCCCTCGAAGGCAAAGCAGCAGAGCCTGCTACAGAGCCGCGTTTGCGCGGCAATAGCCGCGTTTCCGCGGCCTGTGTAGTTCACTACTCACTCTGTTTTCTACAGGTTGCTGCAAATTGCAAATTTAGTTTACTGCTCTGTTAACTTTTCTCTGTGATCACCCTGCACACTGCTGATTAATTAACAGTAACCTATTTGTTGAAAAAAATAAAAAAAATAGACTCTTGCATATAGGCACGTGTCTATTTAATTTTTAATTTCTGTTGAAGAGTGCTGGAGACAAGGTACGTTCGCATTGCATATAGACTAGGAAGCACCCTTGGCTAATTTATTGCTTTTGAGTGAATATTGGTTTATTGCTTTACACGTGCACTAAATTGACTTAAGGGCTTGTCCTATAAATAAGATAAGGTGGGGATTTCATCACCCTTCCTTGGCCCACAAACAATCTCCTCACTCACTAACCCAAGCCTAACTAAAAATGAGTAGGCGTTGGCCCTAGGGACATCTCGGACTCAATTAGGAGATTATCCTAAGGAGGAATGGTGTTGGAATTTGACTCCTTCCAAATCAGTGTCTAGGAAGGGGATTAAGGGCCGAAAGCCCGAAGATTGGTGGTTATTTAATTAAGGAACGTCTTTGACGGAAAACCTCCCACCAATCTTGCCCTGACCTTGCTGATTAACTTGTTGTCAAAGTCTGCATCCTACCTCCCGTGGACAGTCTAACCAGTTAGAAGTCGTCTAGGTCATAGGTCTACCCTAACTTAGGTTAAAATTTTTTTTTGTTTGCTTATTTGTTTGTTTTCTTTTTCTTTGTTTGTGTTTGTGTGATATGGCATATAACACCAATTTTTCCAATTTAATCCATATTACACACCAACCTCTTTTTCGGATATTACCAACCCGGTATATCATAACTTTGACCAACCTAGTGTGCCGGAATGGTCTTATCCGAATGAATATAACCCATGCCCCCATCTTATGACCATAATTTCCACAACGATTTCAACTCTTCACAGAGTTCATGGGGTTTCGCTTCCCCCGAGTCCAATTTTCAACCAACTTGTCCTCCGTACCCACCTTGTCCATAATATTTCCAAGATTCCTACTCAGATCCACCAATTCAGAATAGAAAACCATCTATCTTGAAAATGATGAGTATGCATGAGTCCAAGCAACAACCACCATCAATCTTAGACATGATGATGCATGAGTCCAAGCAACAGTCACAGAATCTGACCGACTCACAACTTCATCATGATTGTCCTAACAACACTTCCTCTTTTCAAGTCCAATCACAAAATGATGCACCAATCGACTATGAAAAGATGCTTGAAGCCATGACTCAAGCTAGATTAGCTCGTGATCATGAAATAGATATGATGGTTCAATCTTTACGTTCTCACCGTTCGGCCATTTCTGATATCGCTAACCATTCTGTTAGAGCCGACGAGCCACGTTGTTTTGGACAACAAGATTCTAATTCAGTACCATCATTTGAACTTGCCGAAACTCAAATTTTTGATAGTTTGGCAAGTTATTCCTTTCCTGAAATAGAACTTGAGCATGAATATGATCATGATCTCCCACTTGGTGATTCAATTCTACTTCCTGATTCAATAATGACTTCAGTGTCTTCACCTGATTTTACTTTTCCCGAGTCAACATTGGATCCTGTGCCAATTCATCATGAAATTGAATCACCCATTTTTGATGATCATATTAAACTTGACCAATTTTATAATTTTGAAAGTCCCATGGATAAATTGGCAAGTTCTCATTTTTATGATATTGAACTCAATGAGATATGTGACCTAGATTCTCAAATCTGTGATCAAGTTCAAATTCCCGAATCATTATTGACTCCTGTTTTGTTACCCAACTTAGGTAATCTTTTAGAGTCAGTTTTGATTCTCACACCTATCATTCCTGAACTTGAATCACCAATATTGAGTCACATTCCATTGTGGGAAAATGATTGTGGACTTGAGTTTCAACTTCTTGATTTGAACCCACTTTTTGAACCAAGCCCGACTCCTGAACCATTACTTGATTTAAATTTCTTTCCTGAGTCGGTATTCGTTCCCGCACTTCTGACGTCCAAGTCAATCATTTCATCTTTTCACACTCAATTTTGGGACAAGGCGGTTGACACAATTGACTCTGAAAATAATTATGAAATTTGAAAATTTGATGGGGTGGAATTGTTAAAAAATGATAATACATACATTTTAGTGGGTTATACAAGAGAAATTTCTGGTGGGTTCCTCCGAATACCACATTATCTTGATTGGGTAGCAACGCTTGGCCCAATTAGACCACCACCAGAACCACCACCTTGAGGTAACATCTGCCTTCCCTTTCTTCTTTTTCATGCATATATGCATACATTCATACATTGAGGACAATGCATGAGATAAGTGTGGGGGGAGGCTTTACTAACATACTAACATAGGTAGAAACTAACAAAAAATTTTGCTAATAAAAAAAATTTGCTAAAAAAAAATTTAAAAAAAAAGACAATATTTTGACTTATCTTTTGAAAGAAATCTAAGTTAGTCTTAAGAATTAGGAAAATCATGATTAGGATTTCTAAAAACTTGGTCAAAATAAATAAATTGTTGAATTTTTAGGTATAGGAGGAGAAATTGAATAAGTAAATATTCTTAATTTTTACCTTAATAAAATGTGCATACCTAATGCATATTTAGGATTCTAAGACAAAGACCCTTGTGCCTCATATAAAAAAAATATATAAAAATAAAAAATAAAAAAATAAAAATCACTAATTAAGCTGGATACATGTGCCTTAAGAAGCATAAGTATTCATGCCTAAAGGTGAGTTTATAAATAAGCATCCTTAGTTTTGTGGCCTAGTTCACTCGAATTTGAGTCTGTGGGTGTTTTCTCACCCGGTGCCCTAAAACCAACCAGTTTGGGAGCCACCGACTTTAAGTTCGCTACATGGGTGGATTAGAAAGCCAAAGAAAATTAAGAAATATTATATATGTATTAACACATCTAATAGTCAATTAGTTAGGTATGAGGGCCTCAAGAAGCCTTAATACTTACACGAAAGAAAATTAGATGATTTATACATATTAAAAAGAAAAAAATATAATAATAATAATAAAGAGGCATGAGAGTCCAAGTTAAGGAATTCCTAATAAAAATTCACAAGGATGCATATGACTTAGGGTAACGAAAAAGACTATACAAACATTCAATTTTGACCCTTACCTAAAAAGGAAAACAATTTACTATATAAAGACTAAGTTTAAGAATGAATAAAAATGAGGATCCTAAAAACTTATAGATTACTTAGTCTCTTCAAACGTATTTCAAATATTTTATTTTTATGGATTTTGTGGGTGTAATCCGCTGAAAACCCTCACGAGACAACACTCGTCCTTTAGGGTAACCTAGGGGTTTAACGGCTTGTTGCACATACTAAGTGCAACCGTGATTCCTACGAAAGTGACTTAGCTAGTTTAGTTTTTCTTTTTACTTTTGATTTTTACTCGAGGACGAGTAAAAAGATAAGTGTGGGGGTGTGATAGGTAGTAAAAAATGCATAAGTGTCATCACATTTACTATCACATTTTCACATTTATTCATATAATCATGCACTATTAACTATTATTTTCTTATTTATTGTGTGCAGGCCTTGAGTAATAAAAATAAAGGAATAAAGCCTTAAAAGAAGCCCAAAAGCCCATGTTCAAGCCCAATGCAAAAGTTACAATTATCAAATGTCAAAATTGCAATTACTAAGGGCAATAGTTGCAAATACTAAAATAAGAGGGAAGGATAGACTTCTATTCAACCCTAAATGCTTGCAGGAAGAGGATAAAAGCCAAAGAAGATAGTGCAAAGATAACAAATTCATTGTTAAAAGATATTGGAAGATATGGATTTAGGATAACTTGCTTCCCAAGTTATCCCGAAATCTCAAAATAAAGAGTCAGGATACAGCTTCCAAACGGATAAACCCAGATGGACGGACCAGAGGAGGCCACGCGCGAAAGCGCGTGGCCAGCAGACACCACTTGGCCGCGGAAACGCGGCCAAAGCCGCGTTTCTACGGCAATCTGGATGAGACTGGGCAACTGTTTTCTTGGAGGAATCGTACTGGGACTCTACTTCCTTCTGCACCTATAAATACCCCTGCAGAGCAACAGAGAAGGGCGTCCAGCGCAGTACAGAGCTAAATCTAGGGTTTTTCTTAGGCTTTGTAGTTTGTAAATTAGGTTTTTATTTCTTTGTAATTTTTATTTTTCCTTTATCTAACTGAGAGTAGAGGATGATTTCATGGAAGAAGGAGATCATGCTTGTACTGAGGTGACATCGGTGTAAGTCAAACTTTTCTTCCATTGTTAATAGAATCAACTCAAGGTTTGTTTTTTTTCTTCTATTCTTGTTTTATTTTTGTTCTTCTATTCTTGTTTTATTTTATTTTTTTCTCTGATGTCTTGTAAACCATGAGATCTGATCGCTTCGAGACTGCTTAGCCGAAGAAGTACCCTTGATGGCCTATGGTGATGAACATGCCTTCTCTTGCTAGTATAGTTTGTCTTTTCTTTTCGTAGTGTAGATCGAGAAAGGGGAAGATCCTATATGCCATGCTTGAATGCCTGCAAAGACAAGGTAAGTCGTTGCAACGGATCAAAGGTAAACAGGGCAGAAGAAGTAGGTATGTGTTTTTTTAGTTTATAATTTTCTTTTCTTTCTTTAGTTTAGATAACCAACTCCACATCTTTCCTATTTCTTTCACACTTCTCATTGTAAATACCGCACTTCTCATTGTAAATACCATTGTAAATAACAAAATAAATAAAAAAGAGATAACTTACTAAACAAGCTTCCATCGCTAGTCCCTCCCTGAGGGTCACGACCCGCATTGCCATTGCTACAGCGGATAGAATTGAGCACCTTGCACATCTCTAATTCTTAAATCTGATATATTATATTTTGTGTGGAGGAAAATCTCAATCAAAATTTTGGCGCAGTTGTCGGGGAGGGATGGTAAGTTATTCTCTAAAAAAATAACTAATTATTAATTTATTTAATATTTTTGTTTGCAGGTTCGGAGAACAGGAAAACTAACAGCAACAAAGGACATATAGCAACTCTGTGCCTCTGCCCTCGAAGGCAGAGCAGCAGAGCCTGTTACAGAGCCGTGTTTGCGCGTTTCCGCGGCCTGTGTAATTCACTACTCACTCTGTTTTCTGCAGGTTGCTGCAAATTGCAAATTTAGTTTACTGCTCTGTTAACTTTTCTCTGTGATCACCCTGCACACTACTAATTAATTAACAGTAACCTATTTGTTGAAAAAATAAAAAAAATTAGACTCTTGCATATAGGCACGTGTCTATTTAATTTTTAATTTCTGTTGAAGAGAGCTGGAGACAAGGTACGTTCGCATTGCATATAGACTAGGAAGCACCCTTGGCTAATTTATTGCTTTTGAGTGAATATTGGTTTATTGCTTTACACGTGCATTAAATTGACTTAAGGGCTTGTCCTATAAATAAGATAAGGTGGGGATTTCATCACCCTTCCTTGGCCCACAAACAATCTCCTCACTCACTAACCCAAGCCTAACTAAAAATGAGTAGACGTTGGCCCTAGGGACATCTCGGACTCAATTAGGAGATTATCCTAAGGGGGAACGGTGTTGGAATTTGACTCCTGCCAAATCAGTGTCTAGGAAGGAGATTGAGGGCCGAAAGCCCGAAGATTGGTGGTTATTTAATTAAGGAACGTCTTTGATGGAAAACCTCCAACCAATCTTGCCCTGACCTAGCTGATTAACTTGTGGTCAAAGTCTGCATCCTACCTCCCTGGACAGTCTAACCAGTTAAGAGTCGTCTAGGTCATAGGTCTACCCTAACTTAGGTTAGAATTTTTTTTATTTGCTTATTTGTTTGTTTCTTTTTCTTTGTTTGTGTTTGTGTGATATGGCATATAACAACAATTTTTTCAATTTTAATCCAAATTACACACCAACCTCTTTTTCGGATATTACCAACCCGGCATATCATAACTTTGACCAGCCTAGTGTGCCGGAATGATCTTATCCGAATGAATATAACCCATGCCCCCCATCTTATGACCATAATTTCCACAACGATTTCAACTCTTCACAGAGTTCATGGGGTTTCGCTTCCCCCGAGTCCAATTTTCAACCAACTTGTCCTCCGTACCCACCTTGTCCACAATATTCTAAGATTCCTACTCAGATCCGCCAATTCAGAATAGAAAACCATCTATCTTGAAAATAATGAGCATGCATGAGTCCAAGCAACAACCACCATCAATCTTAGACAGATGATGCGTGAGTCCAAGCAACAGTCACAGAATCTGACCGACTCACAACTTTATCATGATTGTCCCAACAACACTTCCTCTTTTCAAGTCCAATCACAAAATGATGCACCAATCGACTATGAAAAGATGCTTGAAGCCATGACTCAAGCTAGATTAGCTTGTGTTCATGAAATAGATATGATGGTTCAATCTTTACGTTCTCATCATTCGGCCATTTCTGATATCGCTAACTATTCTGTTAGAGCCGACGAGCCACGTTGTTTTGGACAACAAGATTCTAATTCAATACCATCATTTGAACTTGCCGAAACTCTAATTTTTGATAGTTTGGCAAGTTATTCCTTTCCTGAAATAGAACTTGAGCATGAATATGATCATGATCTCCCACTTGGTGATTCAATTCTACTTCCTGATTCAATAATGACTTCGGTGTCTTCACCTGATTTTACTTTCCCGAGTCAACATTGGATCCTGTGCCAATTCATCATGAAATTGAATCACCCATTTTTGATGATCATATTAAACTTGACCAATTTTATAATTTTGAAAGTCCCATGGATAAATTGACAAGTTCTCATTTTTATGATATTGAACTCAGTGAGATATGTGACCTAGATTCTCAAATCTGTGATCAAGTTCAAATTCCCGAATCATTATTGACTCCTGTTTTGTTACCCAACTTAGATAATCTTTCAGAGTCTGTTTTGATTCTTACACCTATCATTCCTGAACTTGAATCACCAATATTGAGTCACATTCCATTGTGGGAAAATGATTGTGGACTTGAGTTTCAACTTCTTGATTTGAACCCACTTCTTGAACCAAGCCCGACTCCTGAACCATTACTTGATTTAAGTTTCTTTCTTGAGTCAGTATTCGTTCCCGCACTTCTGACGTCCAAGTCAATCATTCTATCTTTTCACACTCAATTTTGGGACAAGGCGGTTGACACAATTGACTCTGAAAATAATTATGAAATTTGGAAATTTGATGGGGTGGAATTGTTAAAAAATGATAATACATACATTTTAGTGGGTTATACAAGAGAAATTTCTGGTGGGTTCCTCCGAATACCACATTATCTTGATTGGGTAGCAACGCTTGGCCCAATTGGACCACCACCGGAACCACCACCTTAAGGTAACATCTGCCTTTCCTTTCTTCTTTTTCATGCATATATGCATACATTCATACATTGAGGACAATGCATGAGATAAGTGTGGGGGGAGGCTTTACTAACATACTCACATAGGTAGAAACTACCAAAAAAATTTGCTAATAAAAAAAAATTTGCTAAAAAAAAAATTTAAAAAAAAAGGACAATATTTTGACTTATCTTTTGAAAGAAATCTAAGTTAGTCTTAAGAATTAGGAAAATCATGATTAGGATTTCTAAAAACTTAGTCAAAATAAATAAATTGTTGAATTTTTAGGTATAGGAGGAGAAATTGAATAAGTAATTAGTCTTGATTTTTACCATAATAAAATGTGCATACCTAATGCATATCTAGGATTTTATGACAAAGACCCTTGTGCCTCATATAAAAAAATATATATATAAAATAAAAAATAAAAAAATAAAAATCACTAATTAAGCTGGATACATATGCCTCAAGAAGCATAAGTATTCACGCCTAAAGGTGAGTTTATAAATAAGCGTCCTTAGTTTTGTGGCCTTGTTCACTCGAATTTGAGTCCGTGGGGTGTTTTCTCACCCGGTGCCCTAAAACCAACCAGTTTGGGAGCCACCGACTTTAAGTTCGCTACATGGGTGGATTAGAAAGCCTAAGAAAATTAAGAAATATTATATATATATTAACATATCTAATAGTCAATTAGTTAGGTATGAGGGCCTCAAAAAGCCTTGATACTTACACGAAAGAAAATTAGATGAGTTATACATATTAAAAAAAAGAAAAAAAGAAAAAAATATAATAATAATAATAAAGAGGCATGGGAGTCCAAGTTAAGGAATTCCTAGTAAAAATTCACAAGGATGCATATGACTTAGGGTAACAAAAAAGACTATACAAACATTCAATTTTGACCCTTACCTAAAAAGGAAAACAATTTACTATATAAAGACTAAGTTTAAGAATGAATAAAAATGAGGATCCTAAAAACTTATAGATTACTTAGTCTCTTCAAACGTATTTCAAATATTTTCCTTTTAATGGATTTTGTGGGTATAATCCGCTGAAAACCCTCACGAGACAACACTCGTCCTATAGGGTAACCTAGGGGTTTAACGGCTTGTTGCACATGCTAAGTGCAACCGTGATTCCTACGAAAGTGAGTTATCTAGTTTAGTTTTTCTTTTTCTTTTTGATTTTTACTCGAGGACGAGCAAAAGATAAGTGTGGGGGTGTGATAGGCAGTAAAAAATGCATAAGTGTCATCACATTTACTATCACATTTTCATATTTATTTATATAATCATGCACTATTAACTAATATTTTATTATTTATTGTGTGCAGGCCTTGAGTAATAAAAATAAAGGAATAAAGCCTTAAAAGAAGCCCAAAAGCCCATGTTTAAGCCCAATGCAAAAGTTGCAATTATCAAATGTCAAAATTGCAATTACTAAGGGCAATAGTTCCAAATACTAAAAGAAGAGGGAAGGATAGACTTCTATTCAACCCTAAATGCTTGCAGGATGAGGATAAAAGTCAAAGAAGAAAGTACAAAGATAACAAATTCGTTGTTAAAAGATATTGGAAGATTTGGATTTAGGATAACTTGCTTCCCAAGTTATCCCGAAATCTCAAAATAAAGAGTCAGGATACAGCTTCCAAACGGATATACCCAGATGGACGGACCAGGGGAGGCCACGCGCGAAAGCGCGTGGCCAGCAGACACCACTTGGCCGCGGAAACGCGGCCAAAGCCGCGTTTCTACGGCAATCTGGATGAGACTGGGCAACTGTTTTCTTGGAGGAATCGTACTGGGACTCTACTTCCTTCTGCACCTATAAATACCCCTGCAGAGCAACAGAGAAGGGCATCCAGCGCAGTACAGAGCTAAATCTAGGGTTTTTCTTAGGCTTTGTAGTTTGTAAATTAGGTTTTTATTTCTTTGTAATTTTTATTTTTCCTTTATCTAACTGAGAGTAGAGGATGATTTCATGGAGGAAGGAGATTATGCTTGTACTGAGGTGACATCGGTGTAAGTCAAACTTTTCTTCAATTGTTAATAGAATCAACTCAAGATTTGTTTTTTTCTTCTATTCTTGTTTTATTTTTGTTCTTCTATTCTTGTTTTATTTTATTTTTATCTCTGATGTCTTGTAAACCATGAGATCTTATCGCTTCGAGACTGCTTAGCCGAAGAAGTGCCCTTGATGGCCTATGGTGATGAACAAGACTTCTCTTGCTAGTATAGTTTGTCTTTTCTTTTCGTAGTGTAGATCGAGAAGGTGGAAGTTCCTATACGCCATGCTTGAATGCCTTCAAAGACAAGGCAAGTCGTTGCAACGGATCAAAGGTAAACAGGGCAGAAGAAGTAGGTATGTGCTTTCTTTAGTTTATAATTTTCTTTTCTTTCTTTAGTTTAGATAACCAACTCCACATCTTTCCAATTTCTTTCACACTTCTCATTGTAAATACCACACTTCTCATTCTAAATACCATTGTAAATAACAAAATAAATAAAAAAGAGATAACTTACTAAACAAGCTTCCATCGCTAGTCCCTCCCTGAGGATCACGACCCGCATAGCATTGCTAGAGTGGATAGAATTGAGCACCTTACACATCTCTAATTCTTAAATCTGATATATTATATTTTGTGTGCAGGAAAATCTCAATCAGCTCCCTCTTGTGAGAGGTGGAGTTTGTGGTTGAATCCCTCAAGTGTGAGGTGATTGATTTGTATTGGCTAAGGGCCTACCCCTCTTGTGTGAGGTGGTGTTTGTTGTGGCTTTGTGCCTAGCCTCTAGTGAGAGGTTGTTTTTGTTGAGAGAGGAGTTGTGTACTCCATATTTTATTTTCCCCAAATCCTCAGTGGAGGTTCCCTGTGTGGGAGTCCTGTGTGGACAAGTTAGTGGATTGAAAATCCTTCTGGGTGAAGGCTGGGACGTAGAGCTGGGTGCTCGAACCTCGAAACAAATCTCGTTGTTTGTGTTTGATCCATTGACTCTAACTCTCTCTCTTTTTATATTGTGCTATTGCATCATTTCATATTGCTCATTCATATTATATGCTTGGCTTGTTTGTGTGTGCCTTACTTGTGCTTAACCATGAGAGCTTCATATAGCGCCTCAACTCTTATTCAAAGGAATCAAGAGGAGTTAGTCCAGAGCCCTTCACCGAAAATTCGGTTGCACTCGTTGGTTGCATTAAGTGTAGTTGCAATTAAGTTTTAAATTTCGCATTTAGTTCATTAGATTAGCCGTACACCTATTCACCCCCCTCTAGGTGTACCTTCAATTACTTTATTACATGCTTTCTCTTATTGGGTTTTGATGATTTAAGTGTAGCATACACTTGTTGGTTGAATTTAGATATGAAAGTTAATATATATAAGCCATGCTTTGTAACTCTCTTGAACTAAGGACTAGTGATGGCCAATGATACATGTGAGGCAACTATTACTAAGAGGTTAGCATGTTGGTGGAGTCATTAGTAGTTAGTAACCATAAATTTTCTTTCTTTTTCACTTTGTTTTAGAAATGTCCCAAAAACCACAAACATTTTCACTTTTTCGTGTTTCACCGTACTTCTCTTTTCATTTTTATTTCCTTTTTCTTTTCATTCTTTCAAACATAGAAGAATTTTTAACACACACGTGAATCAACTGATAAAGCTTCTATCACCTCCCGCTCTTGTGGATTCGACTCGTTTTAACCTCTATGCTATAACGGAAGTATCGAGGAAGCCAAAGCACACACACTTTAACTCTTGTGTTTAAACATGCACTTTTTGTGCGTGATTTTCTCCCGATCACTCGATGAATAGTGGAGATGATTGTTTCAACCTTATTCATAATACTGGGGTTGGTGCATATTGATCGTACATGTATTTTTGGATATGGATGGCAATCACATGTTGGACATTTAGAGAGAAAAGAACGCTAGAATTTTTAATCATAAAATTCATTCTACTTCTCAGGTCCCCGAGGGATAGCCGGAATTGAGATATGTGTTGTCCTTGCATTGGATACTTGGGCGGGGACAGTGGTCTTGTTGTGTTTTGTTTTCGTTCTGCTTGCGTGTGTGGCAGCGATAGTTCGACATTATTTTATCTTCTCCCAGCAATTTTATGTGGCTTTTGTTGTATTTGGTTTCATCAAAAGCTTATTAATGAAATATTGGTGGACTTTTACCATCGTTTAACTCAAATAAAAAAAGAAAAGAAAATGAAAAAAAGAATAGCATTGCTGACTTCTTCTTACTACTTCCACCTATTGTCCATCAAACCAACTACAAAATCAAAAATCAGCCACAGAAAATGCTTGAAACCACATTGATCCAAAATAGAACTCCATTGGAGCTACTGGATGTGATGTACTCTTACCGAAACAAAAAAAAAAAAATCCCGCTTTGTTCCTCTTTGGCATGAAATCTGAAGGCAACTATAACATTCATACATACACTAAAGGGGGCCAATGTAACCCATGAGAATTTTGAAACCATTTACAGTGACAAGGTCCTAACAAGAGACAATGAATTTGGTTCGCAGTGTGGGAAGAGAGACTAAACTTTTGTTGGTAGATTTTTTTTTAACTCATTGGAGAAGATAGTTCAGAGTTTGGAGCTCAACTGCACCCTCAAGACTTGTTAAAAAAATCAGAGCACGGCTTAAGTCAGAGGTCAGGTTGATCGGCCGTGTACAGAAGTGCACAAGAGAGAAAAAGCATGTAGTAGTCGACCACCCGAAGGGAGCAACATAGGCAGATGACAATCGGTCGACTGCCCGGTCGATCGTTCAGAACGAAGATTGCAACCTTGCATAACTAGTGGTGACTTGCCAGAGCGCAGAATTGAGCCTGCACGGCTGGCGGTTGACCATCAAATCAACCGCACGGTGGTTCTGAGCTGTTTCCAAGTTTGATTCTGGATTCATTTATGATCCGAATTCAGATATTTTGGTGTCTTCTTTTTTGAGGATTCTCTAGCTATATAAAGAGGAGCATTATCCCCATTGATTGTAATCTGAATTGATGTATTTGAATAAAATCTCTCTCCTCTTCTGGGCTGAGGACGTAGGCAATTATCAAATCTCATTAAATATGTGTTTCTCGCTTTCTTTCTTGTTTAATTTGTTCTTGTTGTGTTCATGATTATTCTGTGGCATACTTTGATGTTTGCACAAGGGTCTCCGGCAGGTCCCCAACATGCAGATCCAAGTCCACATCTTAAATAAAACTTGTGCGGAAAATATCCGATCTGAAACCATAAGTTTAGGAAAGAAAAAAAAGCAAACTTCAAGTGGAATTTTGAACTCAAACTTGTTCACTTATTCAGTCCTTATCACAGTGGTGGGGATTCTTAACATAATTGATGCCACTGCATTCTAAAAAAGGTTTGAGCATATTCTCTTGGCCAAAATATCTCTGTGATCTTGATTACTCTGACATATTTACTATTTTCTCGGCTGTATCAGACAAACATTCATGCATTGTTAGTTTGATCCCATGCAGATGCTCAAATGTTAAACAGTCTGATCACAATTTATTGTCAAGAATCTTTTGCTTCGGCTTTAGCCGACCATTTATTGATTGAAAAAGCTCCATCAAGTTAACATTGTGGCCACGCTGGGATTATCTCATTGGTGCTTTTCTTTATTCACCAATCAGAATGAGAATAAACAGACGAAGAAGAAACTAATATTATTAATAAGAAAAGAGAAGAAAAGTGGAGGAAGATAGAAAGATGAGGGATGACTAGAAAAAGGTTAAGAGTGAGTCGCATGTAAAATGACTCCCACGAGACATGGTCTCACAAGTATCTGGTTCTTGATGGCAAAAGGCGACATCTAGAAACTATCAGCATCGTTAAGTTTTCTCCTTTTTCATCTAGTGGAGTCTACAGAACTGTTTAAATATTTTTATGGAGTTTTGGCAAATTTTGGTAAAATAAATTCAACTCTTTTAGTTTCCTTTTGAGCCTAAAAAATAAGTAAAATAGTCAGTGAGGCGATCAGTCGAGAACACTCTGTCATAGAGATTTGTTGGCACGTCTGTTACTAGCAGACCGGCGGTTTGCATCTGAATTCGGCAGCCCGGTCATATTCAAATTGAGAACCAACAAAAAACTTAGAAAACAAAGAAGTATCAAGTAAGAAAACCCATTTAAATCATAGCAGCGTACATAAAACATTGTACGGAAGGAACACAGGACTTACTCCTTTTACAACTTTTTGAATATTTTTTATTTTTTTACGGGGAGAGGGGGTTGGAGGTGTTGTGTTTGTGCATTGGGTTTTGTCACACCTAGTCAAGCGCCGGTAACGTTGCACCTGCGCCCTTCGCAACAATCTCTCTGAGGAATCCACTAGATGGAGACAGATGCAGCCAGAGATGTACCCAACACGCACAAGAATAGAGAACAATAGAGAAAAGCAATCAACACAGTATTTAACGAGGTTCGGCAACGTGCCTACGTCCTCGGAGCAAGAGAGAGGGATTTTATTGATTCAACAATCAATACAAACTAATACAGAGCGATACTTGAGGGAACTTTCAGGGAGTATAATACATAAGAGCTCTAGCCCTTATTTATAGCCACAGAGTCCTAGGGTATTAGGAAACCCTGATTGAATTCGACCCCAAATAGGAAAGGAGTCCGAATCCAGAAAGGACAGCCAAAACGCGTCTGTCGGTCAACCGGCCCGGTCGACCGGCACCAACCGAGAGTAGCCTTCATACAGTCGGTCGACCGAACGGTCGACCGCTCCATGCCACGGTCGACCGGGCGGTTGACTGGGATAAACCTGTGCACGTCGTGCACACCGGTCGACCTGGCGGTCGACCAGCCTTCTCTACCGGTCGACCGGGCGGTCGACCGAGAGCATCTCCTGGCCTGCTGCAATGCACCGTTCGCTCCCTTTGTCTTCCAGTCAATGTACTATCTTCCTCTACATCATCTATCTCCTCTCTCCCTACAAACTCCACGTCGGTGAAGATTTTTCAAATCTGAGTCGAATTCCAACGAACTCCAATATATCACCTGGCGAAATCGACACACGATCTCGGCTTGAGCTCTCCGGACGAAATCGGCACACGATCTTGGTGAAATCGACACATGATCTTGGCTTAGAACCTTTAGCTCAGCTATCAACTGGGATGCACCACACATGCCTTCCCTACACTTCACCTTAGGAGAACTTTCATACATGCCAATCACCGAACGTGTCTCCAGCTCAGCAACTACATGGCCTTCACGAAGAACTCATCATGAGTCAACACTGACTTTTCAATTGACTGGCTCTCTCCAGTCTACATATTTTCAGCTGACGGTCCAACCAACTCTGAGTAGAACACACTAAACACCATCATCAGCTTCAACAACTGGATGGACATCCCTCCTATGCAAGCTCAACTGTCTTCTCACCAGAAGATCACCTGTTCATCGAAATCACAACACCTCACCTCTACGTGAAGTTCAACTAGCCACAATACTTCACCTCTACGTGAAGTCTCTCCACCTCTACGTGAAGTTCCAATTGGCCACAACTCTTCACCTCTACTTGAAGTTCCAATTAGCTTCTCGAGAACCAAATAGCTTCATATGGGTTGCATCACCAAATTTGGTTGCGCCTTTACGGCTGCCTACGTACCTTGCCCAAAGGATCAAGCCAACCGTAGTTCATTTAAATAAGCTTCACCGAGCTCAAACACCTGTAACTGAATCTGCCGCAGCGAACCTATCTGAATGAGTCATATGAACCTCCTCACTACCGTCATGGAGAACAACGACCTTCAACTTGAGCTTGTCGCGATCACAAGCTTGAGATTCATGCTTCTTCACCCACGTGCGTGGTTTTACCTTGGTTCCAATGGCTGCAAATAATTCGACATTCTCATCAATGTCTTCAACCTGTTCAGTATCAACCCTGGCTATATGATCTCTACCCGGTGTCATATCCAGTGAAGTCTTCACTAATACCGAACCAACTGGAGATGGTGGAATAGCATCAACCTCCACCCGCTGCGATACTTCCTTGGTCTCTGTCCTCTCCACCTGCTGAGAGACGGTAAGCTTCAACACTGAAGTTTAATCAAACGTGACATGCCGACTCAACATGATCTTCTTATTTTCGGAGTCCCATAACCTGTAGCCTTTCATATTTCTCTTGACACCCAAAAACACAAACTTCTTTGCTCGCGGATTCACCTTGCCATCTTTGGCACTGAAGTAAGTCAAACTTCCAAATTTCCACAGCAAATCATGATCCTGAGCAGCTTTTTCCCAGACCAAATTTTCAATGAAGTTTTACCTCCTATCGCAGTCGATCTATTTATGAGATGGCTAGCATACACAATCGCCTCAGCCCAAAACGATTTGTCTAATCTTGTATTAGACAACAAGCGCCGAACCTTCTCCAACAAGGAACGGTTTACTTCCTTAGCCAACCTATGTATACCTTCTGTGAAGTGAGTATCAATACCAGCGTTCTGGTCAAATCGTAGGAATTGGTTCATGTCTCTTTCAATATTACCAATCTGTAGCTCCTTGATCTTCCGATTTATCTGCTTCTTCATTCTTCCTTTCCACTTCACCAACATATTTAGGGCTTCACTCTTTTGTCTCATGGGATATATCCAACAATGCCTAGATAAATTATCAATAAAAGAGATAAAGTACTTGTGACCTCCAAGCGATGCAGTCTTAGCAGGTCTCCAAAAGCTTACGTGAATACAATCAAGAGGACCTTCTGAGCAATGAATACTGGTGCTAAATTTCAACTTCTTTTTATCTAGAATGTTGTGTTCACCAACCAAGTTGCAGGTAGCAACACCTTCCAATGATCCCTTCTTTGCAGGAGCTTGCAAAGACTTTTCGCCTCCATGTCCGACCTTCATCTGCCAGACCTTTGTGCAACCATCATCTGAAGAACTAGAAGTCTCCATCTGACCTGTAACTGTACTACCATTCAAGTAGTAGAGATTTTCCCGGGGGACGCCCTTCATAACCACCATTGAGCCTTTGGTCATCTTGAGAACACCATCTCGTATAGATACCATAAGACCCAATGTTTCCAAAGCACCAGCAGAGATAAGATTCCTTTTGAGTTAAGGTACATACCTCACCTCCTTCAATTCTTGTACTATCCCATCAAACATCTTGATACGGACTGTACCCATCTCTTCCACATTACATGGATGATCATCACCTATGACTGTGAAACATCCATCTAGGTTCTCAAAGCTAGAAAACCAGGCCCTATTCAGGCACACATGATAGGTAGCTCCGATATCTAAGATCCACTCAGCATTATCTGAGTAACTAACAATAGGAGTAGTAACAGAGAGAGAATACCGATGAGTCTGAATCCGATCCATCCGCCATTGAAGTACTGGCTTGAGTACTGACCACCTGTGCGAGATTTGCCTCGGTCATCGACTCCTTCTTCTTACCTTTGGCCTTCAAACAATCAACCTTCAAGGGCCCTAACTCCTTGCACAAGGCGCACTGATTCCTCTTCAGATCTCTGAAACCTGATCTGGACTTTGATTTTCCCTGATCATCTCTTCCCTTCCTATTGAAACTCCTGCCTCTTACCGCCAATGCCTCTACTGTTGTGCTTCCCGAAGAAGACAGTCTGTCCTGTCTCCTTACTTAATAACTCACAAGAGCAGCATACACCTCACTATAGCTAAGAGATTTTCTTCTATTGATCAATATAAGAGTAAAGGTCTCATACTCTTCTTGAGGAAGAGAATTCAACAAAATTACCGCCTTATCCTCTTCATTGATCTCCACATCCACATTAACTATATCTGAAAGAAGCTTCGTATAGCTATTCATATGTTCGTTAAAGAAGCATCCTCTCTGCATCTGAAAATGATAAAGCTTACTCTTCAACTGCAACCACGATTTGACGCTTTTCGTCAGATACTTCTTCTCCAAGATCTCCCACAGCTGCCTCGCAGATGTTTCATGCAACACATGATACTTGTGTCTTGTGTCAAACAAGACCTGATCAAGCCACACGCCGTACGGTTCATCTTGTCCTAATCTTCTTCAGTTGTTGATGTACGCTTCTTCTCAAACCGTAGAGTGTCTTCGAGGTTTGATGTCGTCAGCGCATCCATCACCTCACACCTCCACATACCGAAGTTATTCTTACCGTCGAACTCACCACATCAGTCCTCAACAGATGTGGATTTGATGTACTTTCTCTTGCCATTTTCTCAATTGATTCCTCAAAATAATGCGGAAACAAACGGAGTTAGATAAAACAACTAGAAAAAGATAAGATCCTTACCTCCACGCAAAACCCTCGAAGAGTTCCTGAAACTATCTACTCCTTCGAATTGATTCCTTGAGCAATCTATAAGCTGTTTTGGGATCGACATACGATCCCTCAAACAGTCTCAACGCTGCTCTGAGATCGACACACGATCTCCGCCAAACAGCAACCGATGCCTTCGGAATCAACACACGTTCCCACGCTGAAACTTGGATGCTCTGATATCAATTATTGCACCTGCGTCCTTGGCAACAACCTCTCTGAGGAATCCACCAGATGGAGACAGATGCAGCCAGAGATGCACCTGAAAGTACACCAAGAGGGGGGTGAATAGGTGTAGGGCTAATCTAATGACAAATGATGCAGAATTAAAAATTAATTGCAACACACTTAGTATAACCAAAGAGTGTAACTCTCATGGTTGAACACAAGTATGAGCACACACAATCAACACAAGTATATATATGATATGAACAATATGATGCAATGCACAATATAAGAGAGAGAGAGAGAGAGAGAGATAGTGGATCAAATGCAAACACCGAGATATGTTTCGAGGTTCGAGCATCCAGCTCTACGTCCCCGCCTTCACACAGAAGGATTTTCACTATATCGTCCACACAGAACTTCCCACACGGGGAACCTCCACTGAGGATTTTGGGCAAATACAACTTGGGAGTACACAACTCATCTCTCAATAAATACAACCTCTCACTAGAGGCAAGGCACAACACAAATCACCTCTACACTTAGAGGGATGGGCACTTAGCCAAACAACAATCAACTTCTCACTAGAGGGATTAGGCTCAAGGTTATAACTCAACAATGACCTCTAAACTTAGAGGGATATCAATCACAACCTCCATAATCACCTCTACACAAGAGGGATACTCACAATCTCAAATAAAAGAGGTTTTCAACTCTAGGTTATCATAAAGACCACTGTAGGATCTATAATTAAATCAACACAAACACTAGACAAGAAGAATTAATCGTTAAGCAAATAAATAACTTGCAATAAAAGAAATTAAATCTCAAAAAAGTTGACAAACGCAAACAAAGAGATTTATCCTGGTTCGGTCCTTGTGACCTACATCCAGTCCCCAAGCCACCCGCTTGAGATTTTCCTTTAACCTTGATTTTGCAACCCAAAATCAATACACCATGTACACCACTTGACAAATCCCCTTCGTCAAATGTATACACCTTCTCTTCCACCAAGAGAACACCTTCTCTTCCACCAAGAGAATACCTTTCACCTTGTACAACTGCCTCTACAACCAAGAAGCCTCCCGTGTATAATGATCACTTTGAGAATTACAACTCTTTTATCCTATAAGCCTTGATACTGAATGTGTATGTGGACAAGGTCTAGTATAGGAAACAAGAACTTCAGAGAACTTCACAATGAAAATGTCTTTTGGTGAAGAACAAAAGTTTGGAAAAAAACAGTTTTTAGGTTTTCAGATTTTTGGCTTTGGAAAACTGATAAAAACTCTTAGAATTCTTAAACTTTGGCCTTTGGACTAACCACCCTATATATAGCTGAAGACTAGGGTTAGTTAGGGTAGTTATAGGTGCAATTCAAACAAGAGAGTTGTTGAAATTCGTTGCAAAAAAGACCAGATAATGAAAATTGTCCAACAGTCAGAAACTGCCTATAGTCGACTTGGGTTCTGAGTTAGTCGACTAGACTAGGCAAAATTTCCACTATTAGTCGACTTTGTTTGGCTATTAGTCGACTAGGGAAGTGTCGGTTGACTGACAGGTTTCTGTATAACTACTTCAAGTCGACTGCAACTACCTTCAAGTCGACTTGGACCAAAGATTAGTCGACTAGGGGACTCTTATTAGTCGACTACAAGATGTATTAGTCGACTATATTTGACTGTTAAGTCGACTAATAAAGAAACAGAGAGTTGGTCTAATTTTGACACAGGACTTAGTCGACTTGGACTTTGGGTTAGTCGACTACAAATGGGATTAGTTGACTTGTAAGATCAATAAGTCGACTAATGAACCCTGAAATGAGTGTGTTTGTGTCAAGGCTTTTACATGCTATTTCATATTTACAAACCACACTCTATCAACTCCCCTTGGCACATCTTGATCATGTAGAACTCTTGATTCTTCATTTGTTTAGAGCTCCAAATGTCATGCATCGCAAATGTCTTCATCGAAACAGGTTCCAACATTCTCCCCCTTTTTGATGATGACGCTTTGTATGCACAAGTCCTTCCCCTGCAGAAGATATGTTATATTTTCCTCCCCCTGCAGAAAATTGGGTTATAACAAATAGAGAAATACTTTGTTCTCCCCCTGCAACAAATATATTAGTACATATATATATATAATTGTTCTTTATCAATTTTTATATGGTACCTGCAAGATAAACGTTAGATGGTACCAAACATAAAAAGAACATATTTAACCTTTAGGAGTCCAAATCCATTTAGAATTTGGTTTCCACCTGTTAGCATACACATAGTTGCAAGAATCACATATATCATGAATGTATGATGCAATATATGTATTTTTATCATGAAAATTTAAGTTCTTAGGAATCCATATAAACTTATTTTTCTTAGGCTTTCTTTTTACAAAAGAACTATATGGATTACTATAACATGAAGATTTTGCAATAAATCCAATACCATGATTACCATGTGACAATTTCTGAAAAGATAATAAAGCATTCAAATTTTCTTTTCCTTTATTAAACTTAGTCACATTTTGCAAAAGATCTTCATATTTATTTTTGAAAACTAACATGTCTTTATCCAATATAGAAATCCTTTCATTCAAAGACTTAGTTTCCTTTTTCAGAAAAATGTTCTCTTTTATAAATTTCTCATTTTCAATTTTCAAAGATGATATGACGTTTTCAAACTCATCTTGTTGTTGAGAATTTATAGATGAACATTGTAATGCATAACATGAATTTTCCTTTAAAAGTTTCTCATTTTCTTTTGACAAAACTTTATTTTTCAGTTTTTCATTTTTCAGATCAAGAAATAATTCATGGAATGCATCAGAGAGTTCAGAATATGATACCTCATCATCTTCAAGTGCCATGTAACATAGGTTGACACGTTCAGTGGATTCTTCTTCATCAGATGAAGATGAATCACTGTATTCTGATGATGCTTCGTAGTTCTTCTTCTTTCTGAACTTCTTACTCTTGTACTTATCTTTCTTCTTAAGCAAAGGACAATCCATCTTCATATGACCTGGTTTATCACAATTAAAGCATTTGAATTTACCTTGCTTTAGAAATTTCCTGAATTTCTTTGAAAGCATTGCCATCTCCTCTTCGTCATCATTGTCCGTGTCGGAAGATGCATGGAAGGCGAGTTCTTTCTTCTTTGAACGGTGTTGTCGTTCGTCCTTCTTCCTTTCTTCTAACTGCACTTCATATGCCATTAGATTACCGATTAGGTTTTCTAATGTCATAGTTGAGAGATCATTCGCCTCTTCAATGACGGTTGTCTTCTTCTCCCATTCTGGTGTGAGTGCACGAAGGATCTTTCGAACTCTTTCAACTTGGGTGTAGTCCTTTCCAAGGGATGCTAATGTATTGGTGATGTCGGTGAATCTTGTAACCATCTCGGATATGGTTTCATTCTCCTCCATTTTGAATAACTCAAACATGTGGACAAGAACAGATATTTTAGATTCCTTAACTTTATTAGTGCCTTCGTGTGTTACCTAAAGAGTATGCCATATTTGATGTGCAGAAGTGGCTGTTGACACTCTGTTGAACTCTTCTTTGGTTAGGGCACAGAATAGAGCATTCATCGCTTTGGCGTCAAGGTTCGCGTTCTTCTTTTGATCTTCACTCCAAGCGTTGTAGTTGGTTGTGGGCTTGGTGTACGTTGCTTCTATGATGTTCCAAAGGTCGTAGTTGAGTGACTGCAAGTATATCTTCATTCTACACTTCCAATAGTTGTAGTTGGTTCTGTCAAATAGCGGTGAACGTTGTGTAGAATGTCCTTCTTTGAATTGGGATGATGAGAACTCCGTTGCCATCCTTGTTGTTGACTTGTACCCGCTCTGATACCAAATGTAGGATCTATAATTAAATCAACACAAATACTAGACAAGAAGAATTAATCGTTAAGAAAATAAATAACTTGCAATAAAGGAAATCAAATCTCAGAAAAGTTGACAAACGCAAACAAAGTGATTTATCCTGGTTCGGTCCTTGTGACCTACATCCAGTCTCCAAGCCACCCGCTTGAGATTTTCCTTTAACCTTGATTTTGCAACCCAAAATCAATACACCATGTACACCACTTGACAAATCCCCTTCGCTAAATGTATACACCTTCTCTTCCACCAAGAGAATACCTTCTCTTCCACCAAGAGAATACCTTTCACCTTGTACAACTGCCTCTACAACCAAGAAGCCTCCCGTGTACAATGATCACTTTGAGAATTACAACTCTTTTATCCTATAAGCCTTGATACTGAATGTGTATGTGGACAAGGTCTAGTATAGGAAACAAGAACTTCAGAGAACTTCACAATGGAAATGTCTTTTGGTGAAGAACAGAAGTTTGGAAAAAAACAGTTTTCAGGTTTTCAGATTTTGGCTTTGGAAAACTGATAAAAACTCTTAGAATTCTTAAACTTTGGCCTTTGGACTAACCACCCTATATATAGCTGAAGACAAGGGTTGGTTAGGATAGTTATAGGTGCAATTCAAACAAGAGAGACGTTGAAATTCGTTGCACAAAAGACCAGATAATGAAAACTGTCCAACAGTCAGAAACTGCCTATAGTCGTCTTGGGTTATGAGTTAGTCGACTAAAATAGGCAAAATTTCCACTATTAGTCGACTTGGTTTGGCTATTAGTCGACTAGGGAAGTGTCGGTTGACTGACAGGTTTCTGTATAACTACTTCAAGTCGACTGCAACTACCTTCAAGTCGACTTGGACCAAGGATTAGTCGACTAGGGGACTCTTATTAGTCGACTACAAGATGTATTAGTCGACTATATTTGACTGTTAAGTCGACTAATAAAGAAACATAGAGTTGGTTTGATTTTGACAAAGGACTTAGTCGACTTGGACTTTGGGTTAGTCGACTACAAATGGGATTAGTCGACTTGTAAGATCAATAAGTCGACTAATGAACCCTAAAATGAGTGTGTTTGTGTCAAGGCTTTTACATGCTATTTCATATTTACAAACCACACTCTATCAACTCTCCTTGGCACATCTTGATCATGTAGAACTCTTGATTCTTCATTTGTTTAGAGCTTCAAATGTCATGCATCGTAAACGTCTTCATCGAAACAGGTTCTAACAACCACAAACCAATTCTTTCTCACCAAACAAGATCCTAATAGATAGGATAGATATGATAAGCTCAAGTGTAAGAAAATAAAGTGTTTGGAAATGAAAACAACAAAAAAAAACACTTGAGAAAATCACAAGATAGATGTTGAAATAAAGATCAAAAAACAATTCTCAAATGCTCTATTTTCTTTAATTTTTCCAACAGTTTAAAACAAATGAAGATTGATCTTTTAAACCTAAAAAACTTGTAGCTAAAACACTTAAGAAGATGAAGATTTTTGCTCTTAAAATTGTTGCATAAAATCGGCTCAAATAGGGGGTATTTATAGTCCCAAAGAAATCTGCCCATTGGCAGTCTAACAAAGGGCAAAACTGCCCTTCCGGTCGACCGGGCGGTCGTCCAGCCAACGGTCATATTTATGACCGTTGAGCCACAGGTCGACTGGCCAGTCAACCGGACACTGAAAACAGAGAGCAGAGCTCTCTGTCGGTCGACTGGGCGGTCGACCGGGGCCATTTTCAGATAGCAGAAGCTCTCTGGCGGTCGACCAACCCGGTCGACTAGCCTCCCAGCCTGGGCTGCGTGCACGTTTTGTGCACGTCGGTCAACCGGACCGGTCGACCGACTTCTGCCTCGGTCGACCGGCAGACAGCCTGGTCCAAACAATATAGGGATTGAAAACTTGAGTTTTTACCTTTGATTAAATCCCATAAAATCACATAAATTTCACAAAAATCAGTTCTTATAAGATCTTTGAAATACAAATATGTGTGAGTAAAACTCAACACATATTCTAAACAATTTGAACCATTCTGTGCTCTTGAAAATTTACCTCAAACAAAAATCCGTATTTTCTAAAACTTGAATTTTTGAAATGGAAATTCGTTTTCTCCAAAACACATGTAAATACAAAAACATGATATTGAAACAACTTTGAAGCATATTGTATATGGATAGAATCCAATATACATATATAGATATCTATGTTTTTGACATGAAATTCAAAAATAAGTTTTGTTTAAATACAAAACTCCAACTCATGAAATACACTATGAAAGCGAGTTTTTCTAAATAGATGAAGCATAGATGTATATAGATCAAATCTAATATACATTAAACCATGTAAACTTGATTTGATTCTATCTATTCATGAAAACCATATATATGAACTAGAAATCCAAAACCGGTTAAACCGAAGACAAAACATGAAACTTTAAACTTGTGTGTGTATTGTGAACTTGAGCATATCAACATTATCTAATCTTTAACACAAGATCTAAAGTATAAACTAAACAAACTGAGGTCTTCTTGTAGAACTCTGTCTTCAAGTCGACTCGATCCAAAACCGATCCAACGAACTTGACTCTAACCGAGTGCTAGATGCGATCTTGACGCTCGAGCTCTTGAATCACAATGTGAAAGCTCCAAAATACCTTTGTTAAAGCTAATCACTTACTAATATCTTGATTAAATATCTGAAACTAAATATCACAAGATTATTAGTATATTATAACTACATGAGTTAATCATCATCAAAACTAGAGTGAAGAGCCTCTAGGTCAATAATCTCCCCCTTTTTGATGATGACAAAACTCATAGAGTTATATATGCATGGATTAAAGTTAAGCTTCATAGAAGCTCCCCTTTAACTCATGCATAGCAATAAACATAAAGATATGTAATGAATGCTCAATATAGATATGCATTAACATGCATAAAACAAGGAAATGAAATAAACATGATCTTTGATACCAATGAAATAAACATGCTCTTGATACCAATTTTAAAATAAAAATGTTCTTAAAAAATGTTGCTCTTGATACCAACAAAAGATGCTCTTGATACCAATGGTAAAAGATAACAAATTAAACAAACATGTATATATAAAACTCCAAATTTCTCTCCCCCTTTTTGTCAATTTATTAACAAAGGGGTACAAACACTAAAGGCATAAATAATATTTTTCTTCCTTTTTGCATAATCAAAACAATAAAGATGTATATGCTATATACATTCATGAAAAGGAGAGACGTGAAGTTAACTCCCCCTGCATACATGCATTTATATGAAAAGAGATGACTAAATCCTAATCACATAAAGTATAATATACAATGTATAAAAGGAGATGCGAAGCTCCCTCTACACATGTGTAAGACATAAAGAAGAGCGGTCAAGCTCCTCAATATAAGATACACTCAACATGAATATATATATATATATATATATATGTGTGTGTGTGTGTGTGTGTCTATATATATATATGTATGTATGTATATATATATGTGTGTATATATATATATGTATGTATATATATATGTGTATATATATATATATATATGTATATATATATATATATATATATATATATATATATATATATATATATATATATATATATATATATATATATAAGATGTTAAGCTTCCCTTTCATATAAGCAATAAATATCAAAACATTTTGATACCAAATTATTAAACCAATAGAAACTGAAACATGATACCAATTAAAAAAAACATAAACCAATCTTTTTGGTTACACATTAAAATTATTTTACAATAGAAATACCAAATAGAGAATAATATCAATTTAATATTTTTGATACCAATATTGAAAATGAAACATATATCAAATGAAAATATTTTTCATTAGGAGCGTAGGAAACTAATTGAAAACTAAGATATCAATTTACAAATATCATTTTTCAACATAAAGAGTGGGAGTAAGATACCAATTGTAAACAAAACCGATTGAAAGGAAAAAACATGAATTTTTCTTCCCCTTTATGAAATACTAATAAAATGATGCATAAGCTTGTATAAGATACCAATCAAAAAATAATTGTCATTAAGAACTAAATCAAGCTTAGCATAACAAAATTTGCACTCTAAGATTTGAAGATATAGTAAGCACAATGTATGAAAAATTAAATACCAATCGAAATTGATACTATTTGAAGTTGAAGCATATATATATAGAAACAAATATGAGTATACAAAATAAATATCAATTGTGATACCAATTGAAAAACACAATGAGGATCAAGTGTATAACTCATAAAGACCACCTTATCATGCACAAGTTAAAATAATTTTCAATTTGAGCATACAAGACATGGTTGCCCATCCAACCACCCTTATTGGGTGGGGGTTTTCAAAAATAGGATTTGAAAATATAACATGTTTGAAAAACTCTACCAAAATGAAGAATACGCAACTAGTTTTGTGATAAACTTGTAAACTATTACAAAATCTTTCAAGTAAGGAATAAAACAGGAATATATCCATGAAAATTTAAAAATCACACAATCATCAACATTCAAATAGCAATAAAGTTCATATAATCTCATGAAACCAAATTATGAGTAAACATCAAACATAGAGTGTAAAAAGTCATGTAATCAATATCATGGAAATAAGGCATTTAAGCTCAATTGAAATTCCTTTAAAAAATGAAAATTTAATTTTCATCAAAACAATACTAACTCCAAGGCATATGCATGTTTTGTCAAAACTAAAGGTATACATACATATCCAAATACAGTTAAGTCTAAAAAGAGATTTTGCATGAAAGGCAAATGACTCAAGGGTGTACATGTATATCCAATAGTTTTGGTAAAATTAATATATACATGAAACTAAAACATATCATCATGAAAAACATGTCCAAAAATAGGGAATACAAGTCAAAATGCAAGAATCATCAAAACTAGGCTATACTAGTACATCTAATGAGTAAAAATGAGCAATCGAGTACAAACATATAATAATCTATTTGTGGCTCACTAGTTGTACAAGTATATATACAAGTTTTAATGAAGGGTTACATTTCAACATGTAATCAAAACATGAAGCATAAAAAAAAACATAAACTAAGATGATCATTAAGTAAATGCACATGTCTTAGATTTATGTTATACACAATAGATAAACTAAAGTGAGAACAAAAAAAATATTGATCCATATAAACATGGGTGTATCTCAAATACTAATCATGTATATCACAAGTCTAATTATCATGGTATTTAACATAGTAATCAAAACATGCTAAAAATCAATAACATAAAAGTATGTGAACTAAATGGGAGTTAGAGATTGTTACCAAAACCATGAGGGTAAATCTCTAGGCTCCAAACCATGGTGGTCTTCCCCTTAAAAGTGATGCATCCAAAAATAGTCACCGTTTAGCTCAGAAAGCATTCACCTCAAGGCACCAACATCTCTCACGTCAAGCGAGAGCCCACACCTACATCAAAAATAGGAGTGACTTTTGGTTCCCATACTCTATTGGGTCCATGGGGGTTAGGTTCTTTCCTAACCCAAACAAATTTATTTGCAAAATTTACATTATGTATTCTATCATAATAAAATCTTGTAAGGTGGCCCTTACGTCCACAATGTGTACAACTGTACACATGAGCATACATTGTGTTATGTGTCTGAACGTGAGGAGCATGTGTATGCCGTGCTTTGTGTGCATGCTTAGGAGGAACTTGTTTCTTGCGAAACATGGATTCCAAACGTGTATGGTTCATAGCACATTTGCTCAAAGTAGAGCCCAAACAATCAACACTCTTCTCTAAAATGGATATATCATTTTCAATAATGGAAGAAGAGTTGGAGCATGCACTAGAATGTGAAGCTATACTAGCATAGCAAACATGTAAATCTAAATCATTTTTCAAAGATTTATTTTCATTAGAGATCAAATCCAAACTCTTAGAAATTAAAGCAATTTTATTTTTTAAAGTTTCATTCTCTTTTAACACAATCAAGTTTTAAAGTTAAAGTCTCATTTTTCTTCAAAACATCATTACAATTATTTTTATTTTTCAAAATCTTGTATTCATTTAGAGCAAGTTCTAGTTGGGATTTTAATGAGTCACATTCATCTGAAATCTCAAGCTTCTCTTGCAAAACAACATCAAGTTTAGAAACCAAATCCTCATTTTCTTTATTAAGTCTAAAACTTTTTTTTCAAAGCTTTATATTTTTCTAACAATTTTTTCACAAACAATGAAAAGTTCTTCATTCAATGCATCAGGATCAACATAATCATCACCTGAAGAACTAGCACTATCATCTAGTTGAGTTTCCGTGTTTACCTCAAGGGAGTCATTCCCTTGGACCATGAAGCAACGTTGGTCGGACTCTTCTCTACTAGATTTCTCCTCATTGATTTGCGTTTGTAGCTCGGGAGATGTCAATATGTTCCACACTGCAAAGGCGGAATCACAATGAGAAATCATATTTAAATATTCTTTGCTAAGTAATTTTCTAAGTGCCTCTAGGGCTTGTGCATTGGCCTCTAAATGCTTGCTATTACTAAGGTAAGATTCCTTGATAATGGGAAGGTAAACTTTCCAACCTATAACTTTTAAATGCCAACTCATCCTAACCTTCAATATATTAATTTTAGAGATATCAAACATGGGAGGGTTATCCATGAGTGCAAACTATATGTGTGCAAGTGCAAATGTAACACTAGATTAGCAACCAAGATCTCACTTCTAGGTGGTAAAACCTAATATCAGGAGTGTAGGCTCTGATACCAATCAAAAGTACACCTAGAGGGGGATGAATAGGTGTAGGGCTAATTTAATGATAAATGATACAGAATTATAAATTAATTGCAACACACTTAGTGTAACCAACGAGTGTAGCCGAATTCCCAGTGAAAGGTTCTGGACTATCTCCTCTAAATTCCTTTAAATAAGAGTTGAGGTGTTATGTAGAGCTCTCTGGTTGAACACAAGTATAGGCACACACAATCAACACAAGCATATATATGATATGAATAATATGATGCAATGCACAATATAAGAGAGAGAGAGAGAGAGAGATAGTGGATCAAACGCAAACACCGAGATATGTTTTGAGGTTCGAACACCTAGCTCTACGTCCCCGCCTTCACATAGAAGAATTTCCACTATATCGTCCACACAGGACTTACCACACAGGGAACCTCCACTGAGGATTTTGGGCAAATACAACTTGGGAGTACATAACTCCTCTCTCAATAAATACAACCTCTCACTAGAGGCAAGGCACAACACAAATCACCTCTACACTTAGAGGGATGGGCACTTAGCCAAATAACAATCAACCTCTCACTAGAGGGATTAGGCTCAAGGCCACAACTCAACAATGACCTCTACACTTAGAGGGATATCAATCACAACCTCCACAATCACCTCTACACAAGAGGGATACTCACAATCTCAAATAAAAGAGGTTTTCAACTCTAGGTGATCACGAAGACCACAAACCAATTCTTTCTCACAAAACAAGATCCTAATAGATATGATAGATATGATAAGCTCAAATGTGAGAAAATAAAGTGTTTGGAAATGAAAACAATAAAGAAAAATACTTGAGAAAATCACAAGATAGATGTTGAAATAAAGATCAAAAACCAATTCCCAAATACTATATTTTTCTTTGATTTTTCCAGCACTTTAAAACAAATGAAGATTGATCTTTTAAACCAAAAAACTCTTTTAAAACTTGTAGTTAAAACACTTAAAAAGATGAAGATTTTTGCTCTTAAAATTGTTGCATAAAACAAGCTCAAATGGGGGGTGTTTATAGCCCCAAAGAAATCTGCCCCTTGGCAGTCTGGCAAAGGGCAAAATTGCCCTTCCGGTCGACCGGCCAACGGTCATATTTATGACCGTTAAGCTACCGATCGACCGGCCATTGGAAACAGAGAGCAGAGCTCTCTGCCGGTCGACCGGGCAGTCGACCGGGGCCATTTCCAGAGAGCAGAAGCTCTCTGGCGGTCGACCGGCCTCCCAGCCTGGGCTGCATGCATATTCTGTGCACGTCGGTCGACCGGTCCGGTCGACCGGCAGACAGCCTGGTCCAAACAATATAGGGATTAAAAACTAGGTTTTTACCGTTGATTAAATCCCATAAAATCACATAAATTCCACAAAAATCAGTTCTTATAAGATCTTTGAAATACAATTTTGTGTGAGTAAAATTCAACACATTATCTAAACAATTTTAACTATTTTTGAGTTATTGAAAATTTGCCTCAAACTAAAATCTGTATTTTCTAAAACTTGAATTTTTGAAATGGAAATTCGTTTTCTCCAAAACACATATAAATACAAAACACGATATTGAAACAACTTTGAAGCATATTGTATATGGATAGAATCCAATATATATATAGATATCTATGTTTTTGACATGAAATCAAAAAATAAGTTTTGTTTAAATACAAAACTCCAACTCATGAAATAGACTATGAAAGTGAGTTTTTCTAAATAGATGAAGCGTAGATGTATATAGATCAAATCTAATATACATTAAACCATGTAAACTTGTTTTGATTCTATATATTCATGAAAACCATATATATGAACTAGAAATCCAAACCGGTTAAATCGAAAACAAAACATGAAACTTTAAACTTGTGTGTGTACTGTGAACTTGAGCATATCAACACTATCTAATCTTTAACACAAGATCTAAACTATAAACTAAACAAACTGAGGTCTTCTTGTAGAACTCCGTCTCCAAGTCGACTCGATCCAAAATCGATCCAACGAGCTTGACTCCAACCGAGTGCTAGATGCGATCTTGACGCTTGAGCTCTTGAATCACCATGTGAAAGCTCCAAAACACCTTTGTTGAAACTAATCACCCACTAATATCTTGATCAAATATCTGAAACTAAATATCACAAGATTATTAGTAAACTATAACTACATGAGTTAATTATCATCAAAACTAGAGTGAAGGGCCTCTGGGCCAACAGTACCCAACACGCACAAGAACATAAAACAATAGAGAAAAGCAATTAACACGATATTTAACGAGGTTCTGCAACGTGCTTACGTCCTCAAGGCAAGGGAGAGAGGAATTTTATTGATTCAACAATCAATACAAACTAATACAGAGGGATACTTGAGGGAACTTTTAGGGATTACAATACATGAGGGGCTCTAACCCTTATTTATAGTCACAGAGTCCCGGAGTATTAGGAAACTCCAATTGAAATCGACCCCAAATAGGAAAGGAGTCTGAATCCAGAAAGGACAGCCAAAACGCGTCTGTCGGTAAACCGGCCGGTCGACCGGCACCAACCGAGAGCAGCCTTCATACAGTCGGTCGACCGGGCGGTCGACCACTCCATGCCACGGTCGACTGGGCGGTCGACCGGGATAATCTTGTGCACGTCGTGCACACCGGTCGACCTGGCGGTCGACCGGCCTTTTCTACCGATCCACCGGGAGCATCTCCTGGCCTATTGCAAGGCACCATTTGCTCCCTTTGTCTTCCGGTCTTTGTGCTATCTTCCTCTACCTCATCTATCTCCTCTCTCCCTACAGGGAAGGCTCAGAATATTGTATAGATCTAGAGCTATATGTTCATATACCAGTTGACTGGATACTGGGCTTGCTCACGTGGTGCCTGAGTTGGTCTATTTGTACCTCAATTCATGCTTAAACCATGTTGGCCCATTCGTATTCGATTTGAGATCGACTTTTTGTCTATTTTGTGACAAATCTGGTGAAGAAGATAAAGGTACGTCGAGTGTTTCACTATATTGTTTCGTTTGGAAATTGGGAATGCAATGACATGGCTCATATAAGAGGTTGAGATCTAACTCATATGACAAATAGTTATTAACTAGTATATGTAATTGTGTTTCAAATTTGACATCTGTACTGTTTATTATCCATGTATCAAAAATTTTAGCGCTGGCCCGTCTTGCTTTGGGCCGGCCTGTGCCTATTACCAACCCCATAGTCTTTTTTACTACCAACAACTAATGCCCACACAGAGTGTATAATTTGGAGGCTTATAAAATAGCACATGAGGATGCCTTTGAGTAGGGCTCCCATGGCACCCAAATGCCCAAGACCAATGAGGGGCCTCCTCAACCTTCCAGTAACAAGAAAATACTCTCATCTCAGCAGCACAGACATGCATCTCTGGCATGAAATTAAGCCTAGGTTGATGACTTGGGTACGTAAATGAGCAAGCTAATGTGAGCTGAAAGAATTGTTGTTGGAGATAAGATGGCCAAAATTATGCCCACTAACTGCCCACACCATTCACATAGGCCCTCCTCTTTTGTTCTTGTTAACTTCCTCTCATCTCTTAACAAATTAATGGCCAAAGATTTGGTGCATTGATTCTCTTGGATTTGGAAAGCAAGTGAACTAGAGAAGATCTTTGGTTTTCGAGGATACTTTAGGATATTTCTGATTGAAAATAACTGATCCATCAAAATAATAATTAGGGAAACTATTGCCTATTTGCACGGAAAAGATATATCATGGTGAGTTCATCATTGCATTTCAATGCCATCACATAATTAGTTATGTGAGAGATTTGAATGCCACCATGTGATAGCTTGCACATATAAGGTTGTGTAAATTTGAATGCCGTCACAGAATTATTTTCTGTTAATTTTATAAGTTTTGACATTAGCATGTGTTTTCTCGAATAAATATGAATATAAAGTTGCTAAAATATCTCATAAGATTAGTTGAATTTTGATTACAGAAGACGTAGTAATGAATCTAATTACTTTTAATTAAAAGTTGTGATACCTAAGTCAAACTTAACAAAATAATCCATCTTAAGTCCATTTTCTATGTAACCTAAGCTTGTTTTTGAAGGGGAAAAAAATATAATTTAAATATAATTTAGACTCATTTTTATGAAAATAATATGAGATATTCTACATGATCTAAGCAAATTCCATTTGTCTCTTCTTTTCTTTCTAAGATATTATATATGAGATCATAATTGGAATTCCTTTTTCTACATGCAATGGTCTAATTAACACATTTGATATAATTGACATCTAGAGGATCTGCTACTTCTGCTCATGTGGTTTACCACCTTGGCTTTTGTTAATATGTCTTTAATGAATACCCACCCTAAAAGCCACCAATAGCTATCCTAAGAAGATCATAGCTGCCCATCTTAGCCGCCCTAAGAAGATCATAGCCGCCCTATGAAGATCTTAGCCCCCCTAAGAAGATCATAGCCGCCCTATGAAGATCTTAGCCGCCCTATGAAGATCATAGCTGTCCTATGAAGATCTTAGCCACCCTATGAAGATCATAACCACCTTATGATTTTGATGTGTGAAATGATGAAGGGGTTTGAAGGTTTTGCCTATAAATAGGCACCATATTGCATGAGATTGGTAGTGGCAAGGAAGTGAGAAGAGAGTTGTCAAATTTTGTAGTGTTCTCTCCTTTCTCTTGTCATTCATCTTCCTTTTGTGAGTTTGGGTTTCATTGGGCTTGGGTGAGTGAGATTTGAGTTGTAATCTCTTATATTCTCCCCTCTTTTGATTAGTGGATTCCTCTTGCTGTCTTCTCCGTGGACGTAGGTCACACTGACCGAACCACGTTAAATACTGGTGTGCTGTTCTCTCTGTTTCTATCTTTTATATTGCTATCTGTCTCTCTATACTTCCCATCTCTTGTATTTGAAGCCCACTGCTCCAACAAACTGGTATCAGAGCTAGTGTTATCTTCTTGTGGGTTTCCTGATGGCTTCGGCAAAGTACAAAGTAGAGAAATTCGACGGGAGAAATAGCTTCAGTTTGTGGAAAGTCAAAATGCGGGCTCTCTTGGTGCAACAAGGCTTGTTGAAAGTCTTATCCGGTAAGGACAAGTTGTCGGAATCCATGTCCGAGGATGAAAAAGAAGAACTCGAGATGAAGGCGCATAGTGCCATACAACTTTGTCTAGCTGACGAAGTTTTGCGGGAGGTTGCCGATGAAGATACTGCCGCTGGTTTGTGGCTCAAATTAGAGAACTTGTATATGACAAAGTCCCTGACCAACAAGCTCTACTTGAAGCAGCGCCTCTTCACTCTTCGCATGAAGGAAGGTACGCCAATTAAAGACCACTTAGATGAGCTCAATAAAATTCTCATGGATTTAAAAAATATTGATGTTAGAATAGATGAAGAAGATCAGGCTCTCATCTTATTGTGCTCATTACCTCCTTCCTTTGAAAATTTTGTTAATAGTATGCTCTATGGTAGAGATACACTCTCTTTAGAAGATGTCAAATCAGCTTTACATTCTAAGGAGTTAAGACAAAAGGTGTCAGTTGTAGGAAGTGAGGATCAAGCTGAAGGCTTGTTCGTCCGTGATCGTACGGAGAAGGGTCGAGAAAAATCTCGAGGAAAATTCAGATCTAAATCTAGGTTAAGAAAAATATTGAGTGTCACTATTGTCATAAGTTTGGACACTATAAAAAAGATTGTTTTAAGCTCAAAGAAAAAGAAGATGTAAGGAGTAAATCTCAAGATGAGAAATCTTCAGTTGTTAGTGTTGCAGAAGAATCCTCCACATCACATGAGGTTCTTTCAGTTACTGTCCTTGATGCCCGTTCACGAGATGAGTGGGTTCTTGATTCAGGTTGTTCTTATCATATATGTCCTCACAGGGACTGGTTTGTGACTTACCAACCAATTGATGGTGGTAATGTCCTAATGAGAAATAACATGCCCTGCAAGACAATTGGTATTGGATCAATCAAGATTAGAATGCATGACGGTATTGTTAGGACATTGAGTAATGTTCGGCATGTGCCGGATTTGAAGAAAAATTTAATTTCTTTGGGCACCCTTGACTCCAACGGCTATAAGTTTTCAGCTGAAGGTGGAGTTTTGAGAGTTAGCAAAGGCTCTCTTGTTGTGATGAAAGGAAAGAAGATGGATACCCTTTATATCCTTCAAGGTAGTACGGTGACAGGTGATGTCGCTGTGTCAATGTTAGAAGACCCAGACTTAGATACCACTCGTTTGTGGCATATGCGGTTAGGGCATATGAGTGAGAGAGGACTACACATGTTGAGTAAGCAAGGTTTGCTTTGTGGCCAGAAAATAGGAAAACTTGACTTTTGTGAACATTGTGTTTTTGGCAAGCAGCACAGAGTTTCTTTTGGTACAGGTGTTCACAGGACTAAAGATACCTTAGACTACATCCATTCAGATGTTTGGGTCCCTCTCAGGTTCCATCAAAAGGCGGAGCTAGTTATCTTCTAACTTTAATTGATGATTATTCCAGAAAAGTTTGGGTGTATCCTCTCAAGCATAAGAGCGATGTGTTTGCTACCTTCAAGCAGTGGAAGGCTATGATCGAAAAGCAAACAGGAAAGAAGGTGAAGCGCCTCAGGACCGATAATGGAATGGAGTTCTGTTCCATGGAGTTTGATCAATTCTGCAAAAATGAAGGAATTGTGCGGCATCGTACAGATCGATACACACCACAACAGAATGGAGTTGCAGAAAAGATGAACAGGACACTGTTGGAGAGAGCTCAGTGCATGCTCTCTAATGCCGGTTTGTCAAAATGTTTTTGGGCCGAGGCAGTAAATACAGCTTGCTATTTGGTAAATCGGTCTCCCTCTACAGCTATTGATTTTAAGACTCCTGAAGAGGTATGGTCAGGTACCCCTGCTAATTACTCTCATTTACGAGTATTTGGTTGCCCTGCTTATTTTCATGTAAATGATGGTAAGCTTGAACCTAGGGCAAAGAAAGCTATATTTCTTGGTTATGCTACTGGGGTGAAAGGATACAAGTTGTGGCTTCCTGATCCTAAGTCACCTAAATTTATTATTAGTAGGGATGTTACTTTTGATGAAAATTACATGCTTCAACCGAGAAAGGAGTCTGTTGTTGATATTACAGGTTCAGGAGAGGAAGCAAGCAAGCAGGTGGAGCTTGAGAGCAAAGTTACAGAAGGAGTGCAGGAGAGCACTCGCGTTGAACCAGTCAATGATGCTCAAGGTTCAACTTCAGGTGATACACTGCAAGAACAACAGTACAGTATTGCCACCGGGAGAGCAAGAAGGCAGATCCGTCCACCTAAGCGATACGCCTATGCAGATATGGTCGCTTATGCTCTAAGTGTGGCAGAATCTATTGAGATTCCAGAGCCTTCTACCTACAATGAGGCTATCAGTTCTGATGAAGCTGCAGAATGGACTGTTGCTATGACTGAAGAGATGGAATCTCTTCACAAGAACCAAACATGGGAGTTAGTGAAGCCGCTGAGGGGACAGAAAATTATTGGCTGCAAATGGGTCTTTAAGAAGAAAGAAGGAATTCCTGGTGCTGAGTTTGTAAGATACAAAGCACGCTTTGGTAGCCAAAGGCTACAGTCAAACAGAGGGGGTCGACTTCAATGAAGTATTCTCTCCAGTTGTGAAGCACACCTCTATCCGTGTGTTGCTAGCCATGGTTGCTTGGTTCGATCTAGAGCTCGAGCAACTTGATGTGAAAACAGCTTTTCTTCATGGCGAGCTTGAAGAGCAAATCTTTATGCATCAACCAGAAGGATTTGTTATTGAAGGCAAAGAAGACCATGTGTGCATGTTAAAGAAATCTCTTTATGGTTTGAAGCAGTCACCTAGGCAATGGTATTTGAGGTTTGATACTTTCATGATTGAGCATGGCTACTCTAGGAGTAAATATGATAGTTGTGTTTATCATCGGAAGCTTAATGATGGTTCTTTTGTATATTTACTTTTATATGTTGATGACATGTTGATTGCAGCTAAAGACATGTCTGAAGTTGATAAGTTGAAAGCTCTACTCAAAAAGAGTTTGAGATGAAAGATTTGGGAGCAGCGAAGAAGATTTTGGGAATGGAAATTCACAGGAACAGGCAAGAAGGAAAATTGTTCCTATCTCAGAAGAAATACATCGAGAAGGTGTTAGAGAGATTTGGCATGCTTGATGCCAAACCTGTGTAAACTCCACTTGCTGCTCATTTTCGACTTTCAGCAGATTTGTCTCCTCAAAGTGATGAAGAAGAGATGTACATGTCTCATGTTCCCTATGCCAGTGCAGTTGGAAGCATTATGTATGCTATGGTGTGCACTCGACCGACATTTCACATGCAGTTAGTGTCGTAAGTCGATATATGGACAGGCCAGGCAAAGGCCATTGGCAGGCAGTGAAATGGATTTTGAGATATTTAAAAGGATCTACTAATATTGGTCTGTGTTTTGCCAGGGAACTAATTCTGATTGTAAAATTACAGGATATTCAGATTCAGATTTTGCGGGCGATTTAGATAGAAGAAGATCTCTGACAGGTTATACTTTCACTCTTTCAGGTAGTGCCATTAGTTGGAAGGCGACTTTACAGTCGACAATTGCTTTGTCTACTACGGAGGCAGAGTATATGGCAGTTACAGAGGCAGTGAAAGAAGCTATTTGGTTAAGAGGCTTGGTTGAAGATCTCGGCTTACACCAAGGAGTAACTACGGTGTTTTGTGACAGCCAGAGTGCTATACATCTGACGAAGCATCAGATGTATCATGAGAGAACCAAACACATTGATGTCAGGTATCACTTTATTCGAGAAATTGAAGTCATCAAAGTTAAGAAAATTGGTACTGCAGATAATCCAGCAGATATGATGACAAAGCCCGTACCTTCGCACAAGTTCGAGTATTGTCTCGAATTGCTTGGTGTTCAAAGTGGCGAAGGTTGAGCCCGTCGAGGTTAGAGAAGACAGCAAGAATCCAAAGGACGCTTGATACAGTTCAAGTTAAGCTGGAGAGATTTTTTCTATTCATTCAAGACAAGGTGGAGATTTGTTAATATGTCTTTAATGAATACCCACCCTAAAAGCCACCAATAGCTACCCTAAGAAGATCATAGCCGCCCATCTTAGCCGCCCTAAGAAGATCATAGCCGCCCTATGAAGATCTTAGCCACCCTAAGAAGATCATAGCCGCCCTATGAAGATCTTAGCCGCCCTATGAAGATCATAGCCGTCCTATGAAGATCTTAGCCACCCTATGAAGATTATAGCCACCCTATGATTTTGATGTGTGAAATGATGAGGGGGTTTGAAGGTTTTGCCTATAAATAGGCACCATATTGCATGAGATTGGTAGTGGCACGGAAGTGAGAAGAGAGTTGTCAAATTTTATAGTGTTCTCTCCTTTCTCTTGTCATTCATCTTCCTTTTGTGAGTTTGGGTTTCATTGGGCTTGGGTGAGTGAGATTTGAGTTGTAATCTCTTGTATTCTCCCCTCTTTTGATTAGTGGATTCCTCTTGCTGTCTTCTCCGTGGACGTAGGTCACACTGACCGAACCACGTTAAATACTGGTGTGCTGTTCTCTCTGTTTCTATCTTTTATATTGCTATCTGTCTCTCTATACTTGCCATCTCTTGTATTTGAAGCCCACTGCTCCAGCAGCTTTTGCTCACCCTTTTCACTACCTTTAGGAAACAAGACCACATGCAACATGTGATGGAACCATTAACTTCCTCACATTGATGGAGAGGAAGGTGTGGGGATCAAATGAGTGGGGCTATTGATGCTATAGCACCAATTAAAAGCCAATTTTATAAACTCTTTATGGGGGTCCAACCCCATGTGTTATGCTTGCAAGAGGGTAGCTCAAGAAAATGAAAGGCTTGGCAAACCATTGAGCCACTATGGTTGCTTCTACTGAGCCCTTAATGTCATTACTAGTGTTGAAATTGTCCAGTTTTGACAGGGTTGGATCATCCTCTCTTCAACATTGACATCCTTCCATACTAGTTGTCACTTGTGGTTTACACCGGAAATATCTAAGTGCAAAGTTAGCCGATCTAATTAGTAGGCAAGTCCCGTAGACATGGAATAAAATGCACTGTTCAGATTAGGCGGGTTCTTTCTATTTTCTCTAAAAAAAATTTTGGTGATATCACACTGTTGTCTTTAAGGTTGCAAGAGGTCTGGACTTCAAAAATTTCAGGTGTTCTTACAAAATTTAGGTACTCAAACAACTTAGCACGCATAAAAAAAAATTAGCTACTTGTAAGTATGCACAATGAGATCATGAGTACATTTAAGGGAGCTGACTTCATCCACCAAATTCCCTGTATAAAATATACTACACCCACAACAGAATTGCTCCATCTACTGCCAGTCAAATACAAAATATTCAGAAAGTGACTGTTTCTTGACTCGGAAGTCCATCCTCTACTGGAATAATGTAAAGTACTGATTCAATCAGCAGCAGTGCTAGAAATGTTAACTATTCACCCTTGATCTGACAGAATTAGCCCTGAAGATAAAAAGGAAGAAGCACTGTGCAAATGCTGTGCCCACTTCCAAATTTGAAAACTGATGAATATGAATGCTGATGATAGGGAGTTGGAACTCAACACATGCCACTAAGCTTCTCATGAGATAAGTATTTGTTTGCTTCCCTTTGTGCACTCATGAGATAAGTATTGAATGCAGAAGATAAGGCTCCCGGAAAAAGGTTTGAGGACAGAAAAACCATGGACACTACAACTTACAGCTTTATTTCAATCATTTTCTTATGGAATTTTGTTAGGGATGATAGGGCATAAAGCTAGCTTTCTTCAAGTGCTAGCAATTATAGGTTTGAAGAACGATGTACGTAATGGAAAATAGAATGTTTAACGGTACTTGCATACAGTTATTCATGTTGGGGATCTTCTTTTTAAAGAGAGCGAGTTGTTAGCGGTAATGGATTCATTAGAGATCATAACTTCAAGATATGAGAAATGCAAAATACAGAAGGAATTAAGAAAAGGGATCCCTCATGTGAGATCTCAAAGTCAAAGCCATATTTAAGAAAGGACTCGGTAGCCCCAAATTCCTCTGTAAGATACTTATCGATAGATCATGGAGCAAATTTGACTTGTTTGATCAAGTTCTCATTATGCTCCCAGAATCTCTTATCTATAGTTTGAACTTTGATCTGTTTCAAAAGCTACAGAAATTAGGAACCACGTTGTGGAGTCTTATGCAGGGACAATATATTAGGTCACTGTGAATTCAAAGCAGAATCTTCTTCATCTGTTCGTCCTGATAAATAGATTACTGAGACTGCCATCTCAAATAAACAACTGTTAATTTCATTATAATCACACAGAAAGTTCTACAAGTTTCTGATATCAGATCGAGCGTACAGTGTTATTTCTCACAGCCGAACTCCCTTGGACCCGCGCCAGCTCGTCCAATTGCTGGTGCGCACCCGCGCGCATCCTATCTACAATCAAACACAACCTCATGATCCAAACATCTGGTCCAAGAGAACAACAATCCCCATTGCCAGCGTCGAATCGAATCCAGAGTCTACAGTGAGCCGAAACACGTCACCCCCCAAGCTCACTCCAGGAGCGCCCTCTTTTCCCCGGATCTCCGCCACCGCCTGCCTCCGCTCGTCGTAAACCGTGCAGCACCGCCGCGAGTATGACCCCTCAACAGTGTAGCAGGCGCCGCCCCGGCAGGGGGTCACGTGAGCCAGCCCCTTGGAGTGCCTGACAGTCACGTGCTTCGCGACGAAGAACCGAGGGTTGGCTCTCTCCTCGCCGTCGTAGATGAGCCAGCTCTCTCCAAGGCTCAGTCTCTGCAAACAACAATACAATTTTACTTTTAATTAAGTCTAATTGTCATATTTTAGAACTTAATTTAACATTTTTTTTTCTTCTTTGTTATTTAATTAAATTTTTACCTTTCTTCTAAATGTGAAAAGAGGAGCGCCGCTGGCGTCCATGAGGACGATCTCCCTCTTGCTGCTGGTGGAGTAATTGTCCACGCGGAACACGAGATTCCCCGTGGAGTCGAAGACGGTGAATCCTTTGCAGTTGAAGAGTAACGATTTCCGCCACACCGTCATCACCTCCGCCTTCTTCCCGACGCTGACGGCAGGCAACGGTGACTGTGACGGAGCGTTGGGGTGAACCTTGGCCATGGTTAAGTTGATTGTGGGGGAGAATTGAAATGGTGAAGAGCATTCTGGAGTTGGAAGGGGGTCGGGGGGCATGGCGGGTATTTATAGTCGCGTGGAGGACGGAATTGTCCCTGCTTGTGGGGTGGGAACACGTGTCGATTGAAGGAAGTTGAAGTCGCTCTGATTTTTGCGCAGAGTTTCAGGTGCATTGTTTCTTCTCGCCCGCGACACTTGATACCGGTGCACGTTTGGCTCATGGTTCAGAGAATAATGAAACGCTTGGGAGAGCTCGAATCCTTCACTTTTTTTTTTTTTTTCCCATGAGATGCGCTTAGCTTTATTCTTGGTAGTTATTTCAGTTCAAGCTTCAGAGGGATTCTAAAAGAAAGGAGATGTGAAAAACATCTCTCACGCTGTCTCTAATATCAATTTTCACGTTCAAAATGAAGTCTGCAAACTCGAGCACAATCTGATCTCATAGTGTGGTGGAGATTTTTCATTATAAGCAATCGGACGGTCGATCAATCACAAGCAAGGTTTTTTTTTTTTTTTTTTGGGGTGTGGGGAGTGTAAAACAATGCACAACACAAAAATGATAAATGATTTATACATGCCACCTTAATCGTGAAAATTCACGGTGAGCAAGAAAATTCCACTATAATTCTCAGTTTACAGGAATCACATGGATTATTCGTGTCTCAGAATAAGGATTGACTAATAGTCTAAAAGTCTTAGAATCCCCCTTCTTCTCTTTGGAGGAGAATGTCTATTTATACTGAGTTGGAAGGTATGGGCATGGTCTTCGTAACTGCATGATCTGCACATGCTGATTTGTTATAGCTATTGTGATTACTGGCGCTGATTTATTGAGATTGCATGCTGGAAAAGTAGACATTGTCTATATCTGCTCGTACTAAGGGGCAATACACGTTATGAACGTGGGGGAGGATTACGCTATGTAACTGACGGTGGAGATCGAGAATGATCTGTCGCTGAAGTTCAGATTGAGGGGTCCTGGAGTTTTTGAGACAGAGAGAGATCCAGGATATTCGAGTGGCGGGGTTTTTCGGGACGAAGTATCTTTAGGATGAAGGGTAGACTTCTGGAGGATCTGGAGTGGCAGAAACTGCTGGATGGATTAAATAATGTGGAAGTCTCGAAAGGGGGTGGTCAGTTGTTTGGACAAGTGTCATCATCCTAATGAGGGTTAACTTTTTACCACTACAGATGCTTTCCGCTTTTTCTCTTACTGGAGCATGCGGAAGGGAAGTAAGAAGAGTAGAGTTGGTAGGAGATCTTTTAATATCTTGACTTCTCCTTGATGTCTGTGAGCAAGAGAGGATTTGGATCATAAATATGAACCTTCTGGATGTATTTGGAGATCGCTTGGCTAGAAGACAACTGGCATGTAAATCGATTAGAATCCTTGAAACTTGTAACTGACATATCTTCGAAGCCTGGAGCCATGATGACTGATATCGTGTGACAGTGGTTATTGATATCTTGCTTATTCAGTTGATCGAGAATCTTGAGATGTTAACCGACTTTTCGGGGATTGAAAATTTCAATTAGAGGCAGTTTAGCTTCTCCTTCTCTATCTATAAATAGAGACAAACCTTTAGGATGGAAATGAATTCTGTTTTCTTCTACAAGAGGCCTTGCTTCAAAGTTCTTCCTTCTCTGCTTCACTGTCGTGACTCCCTTCTTCTTCATCAGGTGGAGGAAAGAAAGGAAGAGGATAGAGATGGAGGGAATGGTTGTCGAGCTCTCACCGTTCAGGAGACTGGTTGGTGCAATATGTCAATGGTTGTGATGAGCCAGTCACAACACACTATTTGTTGTGACAGGGCTTCGCTATCAAAAGAGATAAGGATGACTCCTGCTCCAACTTGGTTTGTTCATCTAGTCTCTGGTGCCCAGTCCAGTTCTGATCCTGAGGCTTAGAGTCCTTCTTTTCTAATAGCATGCACAAGGTAGGAGTAGGGGCTGTCCTGGACGGTTATGGAGATGAATGCAACTCCATAGTCATCTTGCGTGTCTTGGAGTCTTCATTCTGATCGGACATCGTTGCTCGCGCTTGGAAATACCTTTCTTGCGGCAAACAACATTAGGAGGTATGAGGGGGTGTTTTCGTCAGGATGTCGTCGATGAAGCACTCCTTCTAGAGCTCTGACCTCTTCCTCAGAATAAAGTGTCGGTAGTGTGATATCATCACTAGCTTGTGTGTCTTGGAGGTTCCATCATGGTCTAACATTACTACCTCCCTTGTCTTGCCGGAGTCCGTCTAGGGACCGGGGACTTGTTGTTACATCAAAGCGCTCCTTGGGGATCCTTGTCACCCTAAGGTGCGCAGAGAATGACGGTTCTGGTTTGGCTCCCTTGGAGACATGTTCCATACATAGAGGAGAAGATCTTTTATCTGAAAGATCTCTTACTTTTATAAAGGAACCTCCCGAAGCTTCTTCCAAGGTCTTCTAGATAGTAGTGTGAGAAATGAACTATACATTCTGATGAATATTCTCCAGGGAGCATGCTCTCGGAGTTCGGAGGTGAGGCTGGATGTAGTGGCAGGATGGAGTGATCGGATAAGGATCATTTGTATTTCTTTTCAAAAAGGTCTATACACAGAATTGTAATGGAGTTTTGTATTACTTATTCTAGAAGCAATCATGTAAAATCGATAGGAAGTAATTGGAATAGAAAGAATCAGAATAAATATGTGTATATTTCTTTGGGAAGGAAATAATTGTGTAGATCTTGCCTGGCTTGTTTTACCGTTGGTCTATTCGGAATAAATCACGCCTCCTTGGGGTGCTGGTCTTTAACTTTAGAATGTCTGATCTGACATGGGAATGGTTTGGTAAGCTTGCGGCATTATTTCTGAGAGGGGGAGAAATCCTGTTAGTGTTTCCTGCAAGTTTAGAAGGTATAACATCCCACCTCGGAGGGTACGAGGACGCTACTGCAACGTACATATGAAGGGCAGGAATACCCTCATATATGTACACTAAGCATCAATGCAGTACATGAGTCAGAGTACGGAAGTACGTGGTATTATACATTCTAACATAATTGTACAAGTACACAATTATCACGTAGTGTGACATTATATTACACGAGTATTACATCACTAAGAGGCTCAAAAGTAAGATTGACAATAGATTAAAAGACTAAAGGATGCTCACGAGCAGCGAAAAGAGATCTCTCGAGCAGGTCAAGAGGGGCAGGTCGAAGATAATCTACTACTGATTCACAATCTCCTCGAGGAAAGCCTAGTCTTCCGCTGAAGGTCTACTTGGTTCCAAACTCTGAGATCTAGGCATGTAGGCCCATGGTTGTCAGGAAGAAACCCAATTGAGTGCGTAAAATAAAGCTATGTTGTGTGCACAGGCAATCACACATGTAAATGATCATAGTGGAGTGGCTTAGTCATGCAAATATAAGCCAAGAAAATAGAAAATCAGGAATTTTAATACAATAGCATAAACATTGTGTCACGCAAGTGGCGAGCAATGTACTTTAATATACTATAATAATAATCAATATCATCTGTTATTTTAATTATTCCCTTCCAGCGTCCCATACCACTGACAGTCCATATTGGATCTCATACTCGTAGAACTCATCTGAATATGATATACAGGCACCATTATCCGAATGAGGGAGTAACCAAATAGCACACGCTCCTAACATTACCATTGTTGGGTTACTAAATGGATCACAAACTGAATTTGAATGACTAGTGTACTGAGGATGTGAAGTAGGACTCCAGAGGTACCTCCATGGACCCCAGAGGTACCCCCACCACGTGTGTGGCATGACACTTAGCTCCGTGTGGCACTTAGTTCCACACACCTTATGCGTGCCAAGTAACATGAATAATTAGTCTTATTAATAACAGTGTCCATAACAGGGACACTGGAGATGCGATGTGGGACCCCAGAGGTACCCCCACCATGTGTGTGGCATGGCACTCAGTTCTATGTGGCACTTAACTCCACACACCATTCCACCGTGTTCAGGTAACATGAGTGTCATGTAATGTGGCACAGGGGTACATAATCTCTAGGTGTATGACATGATAGTGGTTGCCAAGTTCGTGTAATGTGATAATCATGAGTCAGGTAATTAACCGGTCAGGTGTCATGGTAGCGAGCGAAGACAATAGTACAAGTAAGTACAAGATCACAACATCATGCAAATAACAAGTTATGCAACTGATTGGAATTTCATTTTGCATTATTTTAAATCACATTGCCATATATTTTATTAATAAAAATGGGATTTTTAGTGGTAACCTCTTTTATTTTTCAGGTCCATTCTTTAATGGAGAAGAAGGCTCAAATCTTAGATTTTTAAATGACTTAATAGAGTTTTTAAGATCCCAAATCAAGGAAGCCAAATTTTATAACGAATCAGAGGATATTCCCATGGTTCTAGAAGCTCCAGCTGGGCATCTGTACAGTAGCAGAATGTCAGAGGATCGCTGGCGCAACGGCCAAGATTTTGTCACGGAAAAGAGGCTCTGGCCGCGTTTCCGTGGCAAATCTATGGCCGTTGATCGAGCGATTGATCCCACAGCTATGATTGATAGCGATCAGCTCCTGAGACCTATATAAAGACCCCCAGGGCCTCTGCAAGAAAAAAAAAGAAGAGAGGATAGCATTTTGTTTTAGGAGAAGATTTAGGAGTTCTTTAGTTTTTTTCTTAGTTTCCATTTGTAATTTTTCATTTCTCCTTTTAGATCCAGAAAAGAAAGAGAGAAGGTGAGTGAGATCTCTGTAATTGAAGAAGTGACAATTCAAATACAAAGGCTCAAGTTTTTCTTCCTCTAATTTTCTTACTCTATTGCCATTTACTTTCAAGCTCTTTATTTTCTTGCACTTATTTTACTATGTCTTCTTCCTTGCATTTATTTTCTATGGATAACTAATCCTCTAACATGACTAACTGACTTCTGACACTACTAACTACTAACTCTTGAGTGATGTTAACTCATATGACTCATTGGATATTTACATTTCTAGTCTTCTATCTAATAAGTCTCTTAATTCCTAATGAAGATAAGTATCGTTTCTAATCTTAGTGAAGGTTTTGATATCACCTTCATATGATTCATGTGTGCCTGATTTAGAGCCTTGTTTCTTTAACAAGAGTCTTGATGGAACATGAAGATGGAACACTTTAGTATGCTAACACTTATTGTACTAGCTTCTTATTTCATGCTAGCTAACTATGGCTTTGATGATTTAATGAATCTTACGTTCTTGTTAAGCATATCTAAAGTGTGAATTCCTAAGTTCCTATTGGAAGCCGATGATCGAAGGAGGCCACCTAACCAAGCTAAGATAAGAACATCTCCAATTTGGGACAACTTATTGACTTGACAAAGCAAGATGGATAATTGTCAATGAATCTGCATGAGGCACAAGTCACCCAACGAGATTAATAAGTTAGTAGTGTAGAGTGTTAGTTATGTAAGTACACCTAGAGGGGGGTGAATAGGTGTATAGCTAATCTAATGACAAATAATGCGGAATTAAAAACAATTGCAACACACTTAGTGTAACCAAAAAGTATAGCCGAATTTCTGGTGAAGGGCTCTGGACTATCTCCTCTAAATTTCTTTAAATAAGAGTTGAGGTGCTATGTAAAGCTCTCTTTGTTCAACACTAGTGAGGCACACACAAACAATACCAAGCATATAAGATATGATATGAGCAATATGAATCAGTGCAAGGTAAATAAGAGAGAGAGAGAGAGAGAGAGTTTAGAGATAATGGATCAATCGCAAACACCGAGATATGTTTCGAGGTTCGAGCGCCCAGCTCTACATCCCCGCCTTGACACAGAAGGATTTCTACTATAGCGTCCACACAGGACTTCCCACACAGGGAACCTCCACTGAGGATTTGGGCAAATAAAATTTAGAGTACACAACTCTTCTCTTCAATAAATACAACCTCTACACTTAGAGGCAAGGCATAACAACTATCACCTCTATACTTAGAGGCATGGGCACTTAGCCAAACAATAACCAACCTCTTACTAGAGGGATTAGGCTCAAAGCCAACACTCCACCAATCACCTCTACACTTAGAAGGATACCAATCACAACCTCCACAATCATCTCTACACAAGAGGGATATCAACACAATCACGTCTCAGTAGGGGGATATCACAAAGAATTGAAGGTTTACAACTCTTGATGGCATCAACAACCACAAACCAATTTTCTCACTAAAACAAGATCCCAATAGATAGGATAGATATGATAGCTCAAGTGTGAAAAAACAAACAGTTTATAAATTAAAATCACAAAGAAAAACTCTTGGGAAAACTTCTACAATAGCTATAGAAATGAAGATCAAAAACCAATTCCCAAAGACTCTATTTTTCTTTGAGTTTTTTAACCCCTTTTTAAAACAAATAAAGATCAAATCTTTAAACCCAAAACTCTTTTAAGAACTTGCTGTTAAACACTTGAAAAGGTGGAAAAATTGCTCTCTAAAAACTTGTAACCCTCGGTTTCCGATATACGTATGTCAATACTGGTATCGGGTGATGATTTAATCATCCTGGTAGTCAGATTGAGGCAATTTCAACTCAAGATATTATTTCCCATTATTTATAATTTTTCTAGAATTTTGAAATTTTTTTGGAAATTATTGGAGAAGAACTCAATTTGGGATCGATCGTTGACATAGGCTGACTCTGAGATTTTTAATTAACAATCGGGAATAAATTTTGAAAATCCGACTTACAACAATATTCAGGATGACATCTTCTATTTTTTAGAATTTTTGAGGATTTTCTCGAATTAATAGAGTTTAATCCAATAAAATAATATTTAAATATTATTCAAAAAGAAAAGAAAGAAATTAAAATTAAAATAAAATAAAAGAATTGGATGACCCGCATGTGTATAACAGGCTTCAAACCCAAGCCCAATGCCATGTAAGGTTAGAGTATATAAGGTTGATGCTCAACTGGCCACTTTGGCTTTTGTTATAAAGCGATAGCAACTTTATTTAAACCTTTCTTTCCTTTACCCTTTTATTAAAGAAAACCAAACTTCTTTGACTGCTAAGATTCGAACCCATGTCCCATTCCACCACATCCTAACGCCTCCACCACTTCGCCACTTTGATTTATGGTCAGGGGCCACAGGTTCTTTATTTAATCATTTCTGCTTCATCTTCTTCTCCCCAACAAACACACGTCCTGCTCCTCTTCTTCCTCCCCACGTTCTCCCCAGCCGGCAACTCCCCCTGCACCCACGTCCCCCATGACTTCCACCTGCATCCTCCCCTCTCTCCATCTATCTCTCACTCATGTTTTTCTTCCCCCCTCTATGTAAACCCCAAGCCTCCTCCTCCATGCATCACTCCATGGTTTCCCCTCCTTCCTCTCCCATTGGCTTGCACCACTGTCAGAGCGCCAGCAGCTCCTCAGACCGAGCTATGGCCGTCCACGCTCCGCCGGCAAGCGCGAGGAGACCTACATCCTTTCTGGCAAGCTCCACGGGCCATCATCATCCTCCGCGAGCTCCACTGTCGACGGCAGCCCCCTCGGCCGAGTCGAACCCCCGGAGCTCCATCTCCCCCGCCGGCGATCGCGAGATCCCGAGCACTGCACCTTCTCCGTCGGGAGCCCCTCTGTCCATCCTCTATGATCTCCGACGACAACCGATCCCCTCCGGCGAGCCACAGTCGTCGTCTACGAGATCCGCCGTCGACGGCCGCGCATGACCCCATGGCGGCACACACACCTTGCGTGGGCATGGGCACCTTATCTCCAAGACTCTAAGGTGCTGGAAGAAGATTCAGACTGAAGGGAAGCATTCTGGGTAAGTTACTTTGCGTTGTCGTTGATTTTTATTATTGTTGGCATTTCGTCGAACACGTAGTAAGCATTACTAAATCACTAATTTCATTACGAAAAACTTCTTTTAAAATTCTAATAAAAATATATAGGGACACCCAATACCTGTCTCCTAATTGTCATAATTTTTAATTAATTTTAGAAATTTAGTATAAAAAAGAAAAAACAAAGAAAAACTCTCGGCCTCAGGCCAAGAGTAGCAGCAGCAGCTGTTGCTCTCGGCCAGGACCTAGCCGAGAGAAGCCAGGCTTTGGCCTGGCCGAGCCAGACCAGGCCGAGACCTGGCCTGGTCTGGCCCAGACCAGGTCTGGTCAGGCCAGGCCAGCGGGTCTAGCCAACAGACTCGGGTCAGGTCTGTTTTACAGACCCGAACCCGACCCCAATAATAAAAAAAAAATAGGAAAAGAAACAGAGAAAAAGAAAGAAAGGAAAAAAAAAAAAGTAAAAGAAAAAGAAAAAGAAAAAGAATAAATAAAATAAAAATAAGTAGAAAATAATTATAGTATTTACTGTAGCAAACTAGACCCAAATCCATTACTGTAGCAACATACCCGTTAAGCTTTTTATTTATTTTTATTGATTTTTAGGTTTATTTTAATTCAGAAAATTCCAGAAAATTCACAGAAAATCCAGAAAATTTACAGAAAATCACAAACTAAATTTAAAACTCTGTAAAATTATTTTGATATAATATTACTTAGAATAACATGAAATTATATATTTTTGTAATTACTATTCATTGACATTTTATTAAAAATGACCAATAAATTTCTAAATAGCATAAAAAATGAAATTCATAATTCAGTAATATGTAAATATTATACATCAATTTATTATTTTATGCACATATTTATCATGAAAATATATTTTTAAAAGTTGCTATAAATTCAGAAATTGAATTATTTGAAAATATTAAACAACCAAAATTATAATAAATAGAAAAAATACATTATCACTTAACTTATCACTGAATAAATAACATGTCAAGTCTCTAATTAATTCACGTAATATTTAGGTCGCGAATTTTACCCAGAGCCGGTTGCAGTTACGGGAATTCAGACTCCAACGACATCAGGTAAGTATACACGATTCTCCTCTTGTTGACTTTCATCTTGATCTTAATTCTGCCTCTTAATTATGAATTCTGGTTATCATATCGCATGATCGTCAACACTATCCTGTGATCATATTTACATATCAGCTTTTCTCTTCCGATTATATGACTAATTACTTTATTCTTTATTTATTACCGATACTGTCTCGTGATCATGTTTTATTACCTTGCATATCATGTTTGCATCTTGTTCCTGTACAAACATGCATCCAACTTAAATTGGCATGATTGTTTGTATGTGGTAGACTGATTTATTGCCATGAAATTTACTCTGATCATGATAAATACTTAATCTGGATCTTGAGTTTAACTGGATAATAATGAAGACAGATTGATAGTTAAAGTTTGAATATCGATTGATATTGTGATCCTGATATTACTGAAAATTAATCAGAAAATTGACCATTATATTCTGAAAAATTATTCGAGGATACTTGCTGGATTATAGACATATGATCGA
>JAVJIF010015530.1:0-114573 GCA_038442645.1 Agave tequilana
ACTTGAATTTCGGACATTTTTTTCAATAATCCCAAAATTCCACAATTTCCACCTCATTTCCCACTCACTTTCCATCTAATCTCACTCATTCTCTCTCTCTCCCATAGCCGGCCAGTGGCCAGGTGAGGGACACCTCACCCCCTCCCTTTTTACAAGAAAACCCCTCCCTTCCACTTAATTCCACCCTCTTTACAAAATCCCCATCTTATATATCTTTTCATTTGCAATTACCCTTTTTCTCCTTCACTTCAAGCAAAAGAGAAAGCTCTCTCCCAAACCCTCTTCTTCTCAACCTGAACCCTAGCTCCAAGAACACCCCAAGCTCTTCTCCTCCAGCTCTAGCTACTGATTTGGAGCTTGGATCGTAGCTCCCTTCGTCGTCAAGGATCACTTGGAGCTATTCGTCAACCACACTCTTCCCGGACTCGTAGAGCCTCAATCAAACGGTTCCAAGTGAGTATTTCACTCACCAAGACTTGAATTAGCCCTAGAACACTTGTATCTACACCTCTTGTACACCCAGGTCACCAAAACCATGAATGGAACCATCAAACACAATTTCCAGAAAATCTGTTCTGTCACTGTTTTTTCCCACGATTAGTCGACTTAACCTAGGAGCTAGTCGACTAGAACACTTAGTTGAAACTTAGTTTTCTGGAAAACACAGTATTAGTCGACTTACCCCAAATATCAGTCGACTAATCTTTTCTGGACATAATCTCAACTCTCTGGAAATCCTATTAGTCGACTCCTGAATCCTCCTAGTCGACTAATCATCCCTGGACCAGAAATCCAACTTTCTGTATCAACAGACTTAGTCGACTTAAGCATCTGTTAGTCGACTGGAGACCCTATTAGTCGACTAACCCTTACCCCTAGTCGACTAATTCTGACTGTGTGTCATAATTAATTTCTGTTCTGAATTTGTACTTATGCTTGTTACATGTATGTTATATCTTGCTTGTTCATGATTCGATACTGGCACTACATGACCTATTACTGCATGGATGTATCTCTTGTTACCTCATGACTTATTATTGCATATTCTCGTTTCATGACATGTTAAATAGTAAATATCACTACTTATCATGCCATCTCTTAAAACTAAGCATGGTACACTTGACTTTTACATAAAAAGCACTAACTTACATATGGGTCGGGGAAGCCTGCGGATATCGATACGTGTTCGTGTTTACAGTGGTATTAGGTATATTGTACAATCATATTCCGGTCTTACCTGAGAGCCTCCAGGGGACCGAGGGGAGTGCTTGCTCCCTATTCCTGAATACTGTCATGACTAAGGGCATACATAAGACCCTCCTGAATAGCCTAGCGGCTGGCTTCCGTCACCAAGCAACGGAACAATCCTGGACCGTTATCCCGGGCATGTACGGGGTCCACTGTAAACATAGTTCGTCGATACCCCGCTGTTTCCAATAACAACTTGTATTACTAGGATATGGATCTATGTGCGCTGGGACGCTGGGTCACATAGCTAGATATCACAGTAAAGCAAGTAATGATAATAATAGACTATAACTATGCATTCATTTCATTCTGACTTCAGTTCTATGTGTTTTCCTACTTGTTGATTTCTATTTATGATACTGTTCCAGCTTTCCTTATTCATGTATCTTAGCATTTGGCTGAACTTTGTTATCGTTATCTGTCTTGATCCCTTGGATTTGCACATTCAGATTCCGAGGCCTGGGCCGAAGTGGAGCCATCCACCGAAGATCAGGCTTTCTTTAGTGAGCAGGCAGATTAGCTCCGGTCCTCGTGCCAGATTCTCTCCTTTTGTCTCACGGGATCTCCATCCTACTCGTGAGCCTTTTTGTATTTTTGTTGTACCTTTTGCTGTTGGGCTGGTTGTGATGAAAAGATACATGTAAAGTGTAATATTTTATCATACTCTGTGATGACTTGTACTTGTACTTTATGTTGGCATGTGATGGATATCACGCTTGGTCGTGTACTCTGATCTTTGTTGTACTTTTATGCTTAGCGTATATATGTGGGGGGCACCTTTTGACCAACGTATATACGTCGCAGTGACGTCCCCGTATCCGTGGAATCGGGGCGTTACAGGTTGGTATCAGAGCCTAGGCTCTCACGCCTAAAGTACAATCAAGCAGCAAATAATAATTTGCTGATGCCAACTACAATGTACAAAGTTATCTAGTCCTTCTTGATTCCTCCTTGATTCCACCCCTTGTGTCCTAAATTCCTTCCATTTTTCCAATTCCAGTTACCTTTCACCAATCGGTATGGAGAGAAGGACGGGCCGTAACAACTCTGGGCAAGCCTTTATGGACCCACTGGAGACCATGTGGATATTCTGAGAGTCATTCAGACTATGATGGGGAACCAGCAGCAGCAGACGGAGCTCCTCCGGCAGGAATTGGCAGCTCCCAAGGAGCAGAGGCCCGGAAATGTATCGGACTTCAGGCGGCTGCAACCAGCCATCTTCACGGGAGAAGAGAAGCCCTTGGATGCTGAACAATGGCTGACAGATACCGCAGACTTGTTGAATGCGGCCAGAGTACCGAAGGAGAATCAAGTGGAGGTCGCCAAGATTCAGCTGAAGGACATAGCCAGAACTTGGTGGCTAGCTGAAGAGGCCAGATTGGAGAAACCTGTCACCTGGGACACGTTCTCCAAGAGCTTTTATAGCAGGTTCTTCCCTGCCACTGCTCAGAAGGACATGGAAGAGCAATTCATCAGGCTACAGCAAGGGAGTAGGTCCGTGGACGAGTATGCCGCGGAATTTCTCAGACTGAGCCGCTTCGCCCCGTACATGGTAACGGACGAGGAGAGCGGGCAAGTAGGTTCCAGCAGGGCTTGCAGATGGACATCCAGATGTTCTTAATGCCCCAACAACTGAAGACTTATTCAGAGGTTCTTACCATAGCTCGGGAAGTGGAGCGTGGGTTGGAGAAGAAGCGAGAGGATCAGATGAGGAACCAGGCCATGAAGAGGCCGTTTCCACCAATGGGGAGAGGAGGCCCATTCAGAGCAGCGAAGGTGCAGATGAGGCAGCAATTCAGACCAGCTCCTTACCAGGCGGGCCAACCATCGACCTTCTGCAGTTATTGTCAGAAACCGGGCCACATTCGTCAGAATTGCCGTAGGGCAAATGGATTGTGTTTGGTGTGTGGTCCAGGGATCATTCTATAGAAGCCTGTCCGCACAGAAGGATGGGGATAGCCGGTCAAGCTGTGCCAGCACAGCAGGGACCGAGTGGACAGAGAGCACTTCCAGGGCCACCGGGGCAGAGGAATCAGGGACCGATGATCAGGAAAGTCCTCCCCTCCTCCTCCGCAGCAAGCTATTCGCCCAATCCAGAGGGAGCTAGGACAGCAGCAGGGCGTGGAAGAGGTCAAGCCTACAACTTGACGGAAGTGGAAGCTGAGACTTCTGAGGAGGTGATAACAGGTAATATCAGGGTGCATTCTCAACCTGTTTTAGCCCTCTTCGATTCCGGTGCATCCCATTGTTATATCTCAGACCATTTTGTGGCTTTGCATTCTATACCTGTTAAATCTTTAGACCACAAATGGGAGATTAGTACTGGGAATGGAGTAGTCATGTCTTCTAGGGTCTGTACTGATTGTCCAGTGGAACTTTGTGATAAGACCTTGGCCATAGATATGCTCGTGCTAGACACTAAAGGGTACGACGTAATCTTAGGCATGACCTGGCTCAGTCAGTATTATGCAGTTATTGACTGTAGGGAGAAGAAGATTATTTTCAGGATCCCCCGTCAACCGGAGTTCCAATTTAGTGGAGAGGTGAAGTCTACCAAGAGAAAGACTCGGTTGACTACTTCGGAGGTTCAGAAAGGAGTACCGGTGTGGGATGAATTTCCAGGAGTGTTTGCTGAGATCTCAGGACTGCCACCAAAAAGGGTGATCGAGTTCTCAATTGATACTGTGCCTGGGACAGCTCCTATATCTAAGGCTCCGTACAGGATGGCACCGACGGAGTTAGAGATTTTGAAGAAGCAGCTGCAAGAATACTCAGGAAAGGGATTGATTCGGCCAAGTGCTTCACCATGGGGAGCTCCAGTGCTTTTGGTGAACAAGAAGGATGGTGGTAAGAGGCTTTGTATTGATTACAGGGAATTGAACAAGGTTACCATCAAGAACAAGTATCCCTTGCCAAGGATTGATGATTTGTTTGATCAGCTTCATGGGGCCCGTGTATTCTCTAAATTGGATTTACAGTCGGGTTACCATCAGCTGAGGGTGAAGAAGGAGGATATCCCGAAGACGGCATTCAGGACCCGTTATGGCCACTATGATTTTCTAGTTATGCCTTTCGGAGTCACCAATGCCCCTTCAGTTTTCATGGATTTGATGAACCGAGTGTTCTCGCCCTATCTTGGATCAGTTCGTTGTTGTCTTCATAGATGACATCTTGATCTATTCCAAGAACAACAAGGAGCATGTAGAACACTTGAGGATTGTGTTGCAGACCCTCCAGCAGGAGCAGCTTCATGCCAAGAGGAGCAAGTGTGACTTCTGGTTGGACAGTATAGCCTTCCTTGGGCACATTGTTTCAGCAGAAGGGATTTCAGTTGACCCCAGCAAAGTCCAGGCGGTGAGAGATTGGCCAATTCCGAGGACGGTGACTGAGGTTAAGAGTTTTCTTGGACTAGCAGGATATTACAGACGCTTTGTCCAGGATTTCTCTAGGATTGCAGCTCCATTGACCAGGCTCACCAGAAAGGAGAGAAGTACATATGGACAGAGGAGTGTACTGCAGCATTTGAGCAATTGAAGCAGAGGCTCATTTCAGCTCCAATCCTGAAGACTCCCTCAGGAAGAGGAGGGATGGTCATCTACAGTGATGCGTCAGGGAGAGGCCTGGGGTGTGTACTTATGCAACATGGTCAGGTCATAGCATATGCATCCAGGCAACTGAAGATTCATGAGCGGAATTACCCAACTCATGACTTGGAGCTTGCAGCTGTGATATTTGCCTTGAAGATTGGAGGCATTATCTTCTGGGAGATAAGGTGTTGATATACACGGATCACAAGAGCCTCAAGTATATTTTCTCACAGAAAGAGTTGAACATGAGACAGAGGCGGTGGCTGGAGCTGATGGCGGACTATGATATTGACTTGCAATACCATCCAGGCAAGGTCAATACAGTACCAGATGCACTGAGCAGGATGCCAGAGAATAGGGTGCTTGTCCAAATCACTCAGCAGAAAGAGTTGATTCAGGACATTATCAGATTGGACTTGATGTTGGTTCGGGAAACTGAGGAAGCAGGGCAGCTCATGGCTTTGCGGATTCAGCCAACATTAATAGATGAGATCAAGGAAGCTCAGAAGGAAGACCCCAGATTGCAGCAGTTCCGAGCTCAGGTAGAGGCTGGATTGAGGACTGATATCAGTATTCATCCGGATGGTGCCTTATTTTGGTAGCAGGCTTTGTGTTCCCCAAGGAGAAGTTAGACAGAAGATTTTGGCAGAAGCACACAGTTCAGCATATTCCATCCACCCAGGGGGAAACAAGATGTATCAGGACTTGAAGAAGCAGTTTTGGTGGAATGCTATGAAGAGGGAGATAGCTCAGTTTGTAGCCAAGTGCCTGGTGTGCCAGCAGATAAAGATAGAGCATCAGAGGACAGCTGGACTTCTACAACCTTTACCGATACCCGAATGGAAATGGGAGCACATCACCATGGATTTTGTCACGGCATTACCTCGAAGTCCTAAAGGTAATAATGCTGTGTGGGTAATCATTGACCGTCTCACCAAGTCAGCTCACTTTATACCATTCAGGGTGGGTCGATCAACGGAGGTTCTGGCAGACAAGTACATGAAGGAGATAGTTCGTCTTCATGGAGTTCCAGTCAGTATTGTTTCAGACAGAGACACCAGATTCAGATCCCATTTCTGGGAGAGTCTCCAAGAAAGTTTGGAAACCCGCCTGAAATTCAGTACATCATATCATCCTCAGTCAGACGGGCAATCTGAGAGGACTATCCAGATCCTAGAAGATATGCTAAGGGCCTGCATGATTGAGTTTAAGGGATCTTGGGAAGATCATCTTCACTTGGCCGAGTTTTCTTATAATAACAGTTATCAAGCAAGTATCAAGATGGCACCTTTTGAAGCATTGTATGGAGGAAGTGTAGATCTCCGATTTGTTGGGATGAAGTCGGTGAGAGAAGACTATTGGGGCCAGAGATCCTGATTCAGACCACAGAGAAAGTTAGAATCATCAGAGACCACCTCAGGGCAGCTCAGAGCCGTCAGAAGAGTTGGGCTGACACACAGAGAAGGCCATTGGAGTTCCAGGCAGGAGATCATGTGTTTTTTAAAGATATCACCTACCAAGGGAGTTATCCGGTTCGGTACTCGTGGAAAGCTTAGTCCGAGGTACATCGGCCCATTCGAGATCTTGGACCGTGTGGGAGATGTATCGTACAGATTGGCTTACCTCCATCTTTGGAGGGAGTGCACAATGTTTTCCACGTATCACAGTTGAGGAAGTATGTAAAGGATGATAGTCATATTTTGGACCATTCAGAACTGGAACTGCAGCCAGATTTATCGTATCAGAGGAGCCGATGGCCATTTTGGATAAGAGTGTGAAGACAGTGAAGAACAAGGCTATACCATTAGTGTTGGTGTCTTGGAACCGGCATGCACCAGGAGAGGCCACATGGGAACGGGAGGATGTTATCCGAGAGCGTTACCCTCAACTCTTCACATCTTGATTTGGTAAAAACTCTTTCCTTCTATTCTTTCTACTGTTATCTTTCCTCTTATCCTTATCTATCTGTTACCTTTCCTGTTACCTTTCACCTTATGAAATTTCGAGGACGAAATTTTTGTAAGGTGGGTGGATTGTAATACCCCGTTTCCAGATTACGTACTTAGTTGCGTATTCAGCTTTTCGATCGTATTTTTCGATTTACTTCCTGTATTTGACCGATTTCACTTTCAAATATCATTTTCCAATATACTAGATTTTCTAGGATTTTCTGGATTTTTCCTGAATTAAAATGAATTTCTTCAAAACCGGTGTCGACCAGTGTCGCTGATCGATTCCTAAAATTTTAATTCTCAAACAGTTAGGAATTTCTAGATGGTCCTTTAGACTTTATTTCTTAGAATCATATTCCCTACTTAAATACTTTTTCTGAGAATTTTATAAATTTATGAAAACTCCAACGGAGTCGGTAGATAACTGATTCCGGGATTTTTAGTTTTAAAACTATAAAGTATTTCTTAAAAAGGATTTCACTATTAGTCTTCATATATTATTCTTGATTTCTGGTAAAATTTTCAGGTCATTCCGAGATACTTGAATTTCGGACATTTTTTTCAATAATCCCAAAATTCCACAATTTCCACCTCATTTCCCACTCACTTTCCATCTAATCCCACTCATTCTCTCTCTCTCCCATAGCCGGCCAAGTGGCCAGGTGAGGGACACCTCACCCCCTCCCTTTTTGCAAGAAAACCCTCCCTTCCACCTTAATTCCACCCTCTTTACAAAATCCCCATCTTATATATATCTTTTCATTTGCAATTTACCCTTTTTCTCCTTCACTTCAAGCAAAAGAGAAAGCTCTCTCCCAAACCCTCTTCTTCTCAACCTGAACCCTAGCTCCAAGAACACCCCCAAGCTCTTCTCCTCCAGCTCTAGCTACTGATTTGGAGCTTGGATCGTAGCTCCCTTCGTCGTCAAGGATCACTTGGGAGCTATTCGTCAACCACACTCTTCCCGGACTCGTAGAGCCTCAATCAAACGGTTCCAAGTGAGTATTTCACTCACCAAGACTTGAATTAGCCCTAGAACACTTGTATCTACACCTCTTGTACACCCAGGTCACCAAAACCATGAATGGAAACCATCAAACACAATTTCCAGAAAATCTGTTCTGTCACTGTTTTTCCCACGATTAGTCGACTTAACCTAGGAGCTAGTCGACTAGAACACTTAGTTGAAACTTAGTTTTCTGGAAAACACAGTATTAGTCGACTTACCCCAAATCAGTCGACTAATCTTTTCTGGACATAAATCTCAACTCTCTGGAAATCCCTATTAGTCGACTCCTGAATCCTCCTAGTCGACTAATCCTCCCTGGACCAGAAATCCAACTTTCTGTATCAACAGACTTAGTCGACTTAAGCATCTGTTAGTCGACTGGAGACCCCTATTAGTCGACTAACCCTTACCCCTAGTCGACTAATTCTGACTGTGTGTCATAATTAATTTCTGTTCTGAATTTGGTTCTTATGCTTGTTACATGTATGTTATATCTTGCTTGTTCATGATTCGATACTGGCACTACATGACCTATTACTGCATGGATGTATCTCTTGTTACCTCATGACTTATTATTGCATATTCTCGTTTCATGACATGTTAAATAGTAAATATCACCACTTATCATGCCATCTCTTAAAACTAAGCATGGTACACTTGACTTTTACATAAAAAGCACTAACTTACATATGGGTCGGGGGAAGCCTGCGGATATCGATACGTGTTCGTGTTTACAGTGGTATTAGGTATATTGTACAATCATATTCCGGTCTTACCTGAGAGCCTCCAGGGGACCGAGGGGAGTGCTTGCTCCCTATTCCTGAATACTGTCATGACTAAGGGCATACATAAGACCCTCCTGAATAGCCTAGCGGCTGGCTTCCGTCACCAAGCAACGGAACAATCCTGGACCGTTATCCCGGGCATGTACGGGGTCCACTGTAACATAGTTCGTCGATACCCCGCTGTTTCCAATAACAACCTTGTATTACTAGGATATGGATCTATGTGCGCTGGGACGCTGGGTCACATAGCTAGATATCACAGTAAAGCAAGTAATGATAATAATAGACTATAACTATGCATTCATTTCATTCTGACTTCAGTTCTATGTGTTTTCCCTACTTGTTGATTTCTATTTATGATACTGTTCCAGCTTTCCTTATTCATGTATCTTAGCCACTTGGCTGAACTTTGTTATCGTTATCTGTCTTGATCCCTTGGATTTGCACATTCAGATTCCGAGGCCTGGGCCGAAGTGGAGCCATCCACCGAAGATCAGGCTTTCTTTAGTGAGCAGGCAGATTAGCTCCGGTCCTCGTGCCAGATTCTCTCCTTTTGTCTCACGGGATCTCCATCCTACTCGTGAGCCTTTTTGTATTTTTGTTGTACCTTTTTGCTGTTGGGCTGGTTGTGATGAAAAGATACATGTAAAGTGTAATATTTTATCATACTCTGTGATGACTTGTACTTGTACTTTATGTTGGCATGTGATGGATATCACGCTTGGTCGTGTACTCTGATCTTTGTTGTACTTTTATGCTTAGCGTATATACGTGGGGGCACCTTTTGACCAACGTATATACGTCGCAGTGACGTCCCCGTATCCGTGGAATCGGGGCGTTACAGGAACACATTATTAGTCGACCACCCTATTTTCCTAGTCGACTAACCCTTCTATTAGTCGACTACTATTCCAACCTAGTCGACTAACTTATGGCTGTCTGGTATTGTGATTTCCTTCTGACTATGTATCTTACCCTTGATACATGTACTATATATTATTCCTACTTATACTTCATAGCTTGTACTTTATGATCTATTAATTGGTGTATATCATCTCTTGTCACTTCATATTCCCAGGTTTATGTATTGCCATGCAACTGCTTGTTTCATTCTTATACTTGTACCTTGCCGCGATATTATTGCTTCTTTATTTTATACCATGCGTGGCAGACCCTTCGAGGTCGTTGAACCCTGTTTGCTTCTATGTTTCCCTTGCCTTGCTATGATCCAGACACGTCAGTACATGTTTTCCTTTAACACATGTATATCACCTGACATGCCACCACTTACTAGACCTCTTGTTATGTCTTGACTGACCCGGCCTATTATCAATCTATTGTCATGTTTTGTTGCTTGTGATATATCACCACCTTGTCATGCTATCCTTTAAAACCAAGCATGATACACTTGACCTTATGATTATCTTGTTTACGGGAACCCTGCCTTATTTTATGGAACTAAGTGCCACACCATACACGGTGGGGGCCCCCTTGAATCTGTGGGGGCCACCTCTTGAATCTGTAGGGCTATTACTGTTATGTACATTTGTTTCCCGTAACCTGATAATTCTGTTAATAAACCATAAAAAGGACAACTTGTATGGGTATGGGAGGAAGTGATGGATGCCGGAATGATACCTTGCTTATAGTGATGGAATAAAAGTATATATATATGGATATATATATATATATATACATTGGTGAAAGTGTTATGGCAACTATTATTAGGGGGACTTTGAGCCTCCAAACTGGTTCCAGGTGTATGGAAACTACTATAAGAAGTGATATCAGTTCTCCATCTACTTCCGTTAACAACCTCGACTTTCTTATATATGGATGTATGTGGGTTGGGATCGATACCGAGACACATACCTAGATATATGAGTTAGACGAGTTGTAATAATAATTGATAACCGTTATGGATCTTATTATGATTCTTGATATTCTAGTCATGATTCCAGTTATGTTTCCAGTTGTGATACTTATTATGATTCCCGTTATTCCAGTTATGTTTCTAGTTATGATTCTTAGTATCCTTGTTATGTATTCCTGTTTGACTTTCTTATGATTTGCAACTCTGATTCTATACGCTTGGATTTCTGTGCATGAGATAAAGGTATATAGATGAGGGTTTCCTTGTTTGGATTATTCCTTCGATGTATTAGTCTCATGGGACCGTGACTTAAGCGTATACAATCAATCTTGCTTATAATCGGTTTTAACCTGGATTTCCTGTTTTATGATTCACTTGTTCATATCTGCCTTACTTGTGTTCTAACCTTTCTACTCTTGTCACTTAGCCATTTGGCACATAGCCTGTTCATTGTTGGGAGGTCCTGACTCCCTTGGATTTGTATGTTCAGGTTGAAGCTTGGATCGAAGTGGAGCTGTCCACAGTAGATCGAGCTTTCTTTAGTGAGCAGGCAGACTAGCTCTACTTCCTTCGTGCCAGACTCCTTTTGACTCACGGGATCTTCACCCTTCTCGTGAGCATTTTGTATTTTTATTGTATATTTTGCTTTTGGACTTGTTTGTGATAAACATATGTAATATGTAATGTTTATCATACACTGTGATGACCTTGTATATGTACCTTTTATGTTGGCATTTGTATGTATACCACGCTTTGTGTTGTACTCTGATTCCTTACTTGTACTTTTATGCTTAGCGTATATACGTGGGGCACTTTCTGACCTACGTATATACGTTGCAGTGACGTCCCCGTATCCGTGGAATCGGGGCGTTACATTTTGCTATGATAAAGTAAATTCTTTAAATTTTGCAAATGAAAATATTTGGGTTCCAAAAAATACTAACCCCCGTGGACCCAAAAGAAAATGGTACCAAAATTCCCACCTCTTGTGCTTGATGTATGTGTGGGCTTTCACATGACGTGAGAGAATTGATGCCTTGGTGGTGGATGCATGGGCTGATGGACATACAATTGATGCACCGCTATCAAGGCAGTTTGATGGGAGGACCACCATGTTTTGAAGACTTAGAGACTAGTGCATATAGTTTGGTAACTATCTCTAAACTCCTATTTTATTTACATGCTTTGACATTAATGACTTTTAGTATGTTCATATTTGTGTTTATGCTTCATGTGGTGTATACTTGTTTAGATGTAGTTTTCATTAATACTTGTGTATATATTTGTACAAGTAGTGAGCAATATTTAATTCTTATATGTTTGTACTTCATTGCTCATTTGTACTCATTACATGTACATGTATAACCTAGTTTTGATGATTCCTTCATTTATACTTGTTTTGCCTATTTTTGTACATGTTTTGCTTCATGTATATGTAACTCTTGTTTAAAACTACTAGATATACATGTATACTCTTGAGTCTCTTGCCTTCATGCAAATTCTATTATAGACTCTTTTATATTTAGGATATATATGTATATTTTTAGTTTTTATAGAACATACATATACCTTGAATTTTGTTTTTAAATAAAAAAAATTAATTTTTATGATTTTCATATGTTTGACATTTTGAGTCTCATTGACTATTTTGCATGATTATGCTAATCACATAACCTTTGTACACTCACATTATTTTTTTACTCATGATTTTGTTTCATGAGCACATATTTAAGCTTTATAGATTTCGAGTGTCTACTTTTGTGTATTTAGTATGATTCATGAGATATATACGTTTTATTTTTCAGTTTGAAGGATCTTTAACTAGTTTTTCAAAAATTACTTTCAACTAGTTTTTTTATTCTTCAATTGGTAGAGTTTTTAAAGTATGCTAAAATATTTTTCAAACTCTTATTTTTGAAAACTCCTACCAACCCTTTAAAGGGCGGATGGATGGGCGACCATGCCTTATTGAAAATCTTTTATCATGTGCATGAATAGGGTGGTTAGGTAGGAGTAATACACATGAACTTCATAAAATTCTATTTTTGTATACTCATATATGTTTTCTTATATATGTATGCTTCAAATTTTAAATAATATCAATTTCTATTGGTATTTTCATTTTCATACATATATATGATTGATTGTGCTTGATTTACAAGAGTCTTACTTGTTTAAAGTACAAATTATGTTTATACTAAGCTTGCCTTATATCTTATTTCAATTGGTATCTCAATTGGTATTTTAATAAGTTTATGCATTATTTTCAATTGGTATTTAAAATGGTATCAAAATATACTTCATATTTTACTATTTATTTGATATCAAAATTTACAATTACTTCAATTGGAATTAATATGTTTCAATTTCAATTGGGTTTCGATTTCAATTGGTATCAAAATGTTTTACTTTTTATTTGCTATCAAAATTTACCATATATTTCAATTGGTATCTAAATAAAATATTTTACTTTCTTTGGTATCAGAATTTACAAATGTTTCAATTTCAATTGGTATCAAAATTTTCAATTTCATTTGGTATCAAATATCTTGTGATATCTTAAAATATTTGTTTATTTACAAGTGATTTTTCAAATTTTGATTTAAGAAAATTCAAAATTCGTCTTTAAAGTGATGATTAAAAAAGTTTTGATTTGTATTGTCTATATGCAAGGTGTAACACCCCGCTCCCCGAATACGTACTTAGTTGCGTATTCATATTTCTGATTATATTTTTATTTACTTCCTGTATTTGTTTTGTATTATGAGTTATTTATATGATCGTTTTGCCTTGGATCTGGATTCGTGAACTCGGAGTCAGCCCTACTCTGAACCGGGGGACCGATCCTAGAGTATTACTCGATTTGGACTTTCTGATATTCTGATTTGACCGATTTCAGTTTCAAACATCATTTTCTAATATTCTAGATTTTTCGTGATTTTCTGAAATTTTCCTAATTAAGTTGAAAATCTTCAAAGCCGGGATCGACCAATACCGCGGATCGATTCTCGGATTTTTAATTTACAAACGGAGTTAAAATTCTAAAAACGGCTTTCCTGTAACTTCTTAAAATCACATTTTCTATCTAAATACTTTTCCTGAGAATTTTCTGAATTTATCAAAATTCCCCCGGATTTGGTGTCGGCCAGTATCGCTGGTTGATTCCAGGATTTTTAGTTTACAATTAGAATCAAATTTCTGAATTCTGCTTTTATATTTCTTCTTAAAATTATATTTTCTCCTTTCAGGTATTTTCTGAGATTTTTCAGATTTTATCAAAATCCGGCCGACCCGGTGTAGACCGGTGTCAACGGTTGATTTCAGGATTTTTATTTTGAAAATGGGATTGAATTTCTAAAAACCGATTTCACCAAAAATCTTTATATAATATTTATTATTTTGAGAATTTTGGGAAGCTTTCCAAGGTACTTTATTTTTTGAAATTTTCTAGAATTTTCGGTGTTTTCCAGATACCGGAATTTTATCCAGATATTTTACTCTTCTCTTTTCTCTCTCCTCGCTAGATGCGAGTTTCACCAACCTGGATTTAACATTTAATGCAGAGATCCTCTCCATACTGCATTTAATGCTTGTCCTGCAAGATCAACTCTGAATCTTATCACCATGCCTTTTTGTCTTTTCTGACAAAACGCAAATCTCGCGTTTTCCCCCGGACGCAGCTTTTATTTTCGCGTCTGGCTTTTTGCCTAGACGCGGATTTGCTTTTTGGGGACGCAGCAATTGGCACGCAAGCCTCTTTTGCTTTGATTGGATGGCCACATTATAATAATCTTCAAACTCCTTTATATAATAACCCCACTTCCTTTTTCTCTCTTACATTATCCTTTCTTTCTTCTTCTTTGTTTCCAGCAGCCACCACAGAGAGCAAAAACAGCCCCTTGCTCCCTTGGCCGGCCATCTCTCCCATCCTTTCTCCCCTCCATCTCCACCACCAACACCACCAACTTCTCCACCCTTTTCTCCTCCATCTCCTCCACCATTCCAACAACAACAACAACCATAACACCACCTACAATACCATCTTCTTCCTCCATTATTCACCAAGATAACCCATTTTCACCACCACCTTCTCCACCATCTCCACCACCACATACACCACCTTAGCCACCAACGACCATGTCATCTTCCTCTCCTCGTCGTGCTCTTTCCGACGAGCTATTGCTTCGCTCTCCGAAATACCATTCCTAAAACTCCATTTTCACCAAATGAGCTAGACTTGCACCCTCTTTAGCTTGGGCTCAGGTTTTTGGCCGACCATCTCCGGCCACTTCCGGCCATCTCCGGCCGCCGCCGGCGACCGCCGCCATCGCCGGCTTCCACCCCCTTCCCTTCTCTTCTTTCCTTTCCTTTCTTTCTTTCCTTCTTTCTTCATTTTCCTTTCTTCTTTCTTTCTTCTTTTCTTTCCCTTATTTTCATCCTTGCGTCTCCCAAAACCTGCGTCCCACTCTCCTCCTTTCCCTGCGTCCCACTCTCCCCCTTTCCCTGTCTCTCCTCTCTTCTCTCTGTTGATTGCTAGACGCAGAGTTTACCCCTGCGTCTAGGCAATTCCTTAACGCGAATCTTCGCGTTCTTGATACTTGTATAACGCGGCCTTCGCGTTCTTGCATCGACCCGACGCGGAGCCCATGTCGCGTCTGTGTCCTTCTCGTGTCAATACGACGCAAAGCTCATACCCGCGTCTGTGTTCTTCTCGTGTTAACGCGACGCGGAACCCAGGTCCGCGTCTGCGTTCTCCTCGTGTCCTGACTTGAACGCGGTTCTCGAACCCTGCGTTTGTGGGCATTTATGCAACGCGAACCCCGCGTCTGCGACCCCCGCGTCTCACTCTCAAACCCGCGTCCCCCTGTACATATTCTCTCTCCCTGTACACTCTCTTGTTGGCCCAAAGGCCTTCCACCCTAGTTTTGATGATGATTAACTCATGTAGTTATGTTTACTAATATTCTTGTGATTTTAAGTTTCAGATCCTTTAACAAGATATTAGTTGGTGATTAGCTTCAACAAAGGAGTTTGGAAGCTTCACAAGTGATTCCAGGGCTCAAGCATCAAGATCACACTTTACCTTGCCCATGGATGGAGTTTTAGATCGGGTCTACTTGAAGATGAAGATCGTCAAGAAGACTTAGGTATCCATAGTTTAGATAGTGTGTTTTAGATCCATGTGTAAAGCTTAGTATAGTTGATATGCTCAAGTGCACAATACACACACGTTTCATGTTTTGGAATTGGTTTTCATGAATAATTGATCAAAACAAGTTTACATGGTTTATATGTATAATAGATGTATTCTAGTTATACATACATGCTTAAACATCTTAAACAAACTTAATTTGACTTTCCTATTCATGTATTAAAAATCAAGTTTGATAAAAATACAAGTGTTGGTTTTGATAAAATTTGCAAGACACAAAAATAAATTGATATGATTGTTATATGTCTTGAAATTTTTATCACTTGTTTGTGTTTCAATATAAAATGTTAAAACAAGTTTGTGGATTTTTTAGAAGACTTAAAAGATTTTTCAAAATATTTTTAAACTGTTTTTCTGACCCAGATTTCTGTTCCAGGCTTCAACCAGTCGACTACTCAACTGACCAAGTCGACTTGGGATGAAGTCGGTCGACCGGGTCAGTCGACCGACGTGCACAGATCTGTGCACGTTTGGTAGACACTGGAACGGTCGACCGTCAGGGTCGACCGGGTCTGAGAGCTCTGCTCTCTGTTTGTTTGGGTCGACCGTCCGGTCGACCGGGTTTGCCCAACGGTCATAAATATGACCGTTGGCGGTCGACCGGGCGGTCGACCGCCAAGCCTGTCAGGCTGCCACATCAGCCTAACGGCTAGTTTTCTGTTTGGGCTATAAATACCCCATCTTTTGGGGAGTTTTGATAAGAGTTTCAAGAAGAAAAATTTCAGTGTTTCTCTAGTGTTTAAACAAGTTTTAAAATAGTTTTTGTGCTAAAAGGATTTCATCTTTATTGTTTTGGGTTTTTGGAAAATCAAAGAGAACTAGGTTTTTGGGATATTGTATTGTTTTTCATTTTCTATCATTTATAAGACATTTCCCAAGTAGTTTTTCTTTGTTGCTTGTTTCAAAAACAACCTAGATTTCCACACTTGAGCTTATCTTCTATCCTCATCTATTTAGGATCTTGTCTTTGTGGAAAGAGAGTTTGGTTTGTGGTTGATAGAAACCACTAGTTGTACACCCTTGCTTTTATTGTATCCCTCTTTGGTAGAGGTTGATCAGGTGATTGGTTTGCTCCCTCTAGTGAGAGGTGGAGTTGGTGTTTGTAACCCTCTTCGGTAGAGGTGTTGTGGTTGTTTGGCTACGGGCCTACCCCTCGGTTGTGAGGCGGTGTTTGAGAGAGGAGTTCGGTACTCCCTTGTTGTAAAAATCCTTCTCGGTGAAGGTTCCCTCGGTGGGAGTCCTCGGTGGACGTTATGGTGGATTGGAAATCCTACACGGTGGTGTAGGCGGGGATGTAGAGCTGGGTACTCGAACCTCGAAACATATCTTGTTGTTAGCGTTTGATCCACTTATCTCTCTAACTCTCTCTTGTTTATTTGTGCAAAGCATCATTCATATCATATCATCATACTTGCTTGTGTTGCCTCGTATTATTTCATATTGCTATTCATCCTTATATGCTTGGCTTGATTGTGTGTGTGCCTCACTTATACTTAACCACAAGAGCTTCACATAGCACCTCAACCCATTCAAGGGGAATCAAGAGGAGTTAGTCCAGAGCCCTTCACGGGGAATTCGCTACACTTGTGTGTTGTATTGAGTGTGTTGCAAGAATAGTTTTAAGCTTCCGCATTTAGAGCATTTAGTTCCTAGATTAGCACTTACACCTATTCACCCCCCCCTCTAGGTGCTTTTCAATTAGTATCAGAGCTAGTGCTCCTGATATTAGGCTTAACATCCTAGGAGTGAGATCCTTTGATTGCTAATCTATTATTTGCATTTGTTTGTTTGCACACATATAGTTTACCATGGACTTCATGACCCCACCTAGCTTTGACCCTTCCAACATTGTTGTTTGGAAGTATAGGATGTCCATGTACCTAAAGACCCTAGGTTTGCATGTCTTTCTTGCGGCCACCAAGAAATGCTATCTTGGAGATCGCAAGCATATAGGGGCCAATGCACAAGCCCTTGAGGCCATTAGAAGCACATTACCTAAAGATTATCTTTTGTGTGTTTCTAACTTTGATTCCGCTTTTGTAGTGTGGACAAGTTGACAACCACCACCACCTCCGAGCTTCAATTGCAAATCCAACAAGAAGAGGAATCTAGTGGAGAATCCGAGCCACAATAATGCCATATGGTCCAAGGGAATGACTCCTTTGAGGTACAATCAGAAACCCACTTAGATAATGATGATTGTGCTAGTTCTTCAAATGATTATGTTGATCCTCATGCTTTGAATGAAGAACTTTCTTTGTGTGTGAAAATTAATAGAAAAATATAAAATTTTGAAAAAGAAAAGTCTAGGACTTGAAAATGAAAATAAGAGTTTGCATTCTAGACTTAACAATGTTTTGCAAGAGAAGGTTGAGATCTATAATGAAAGGGATTCATTGAGATCTCAATTAGAACTTGCACTTAAAGAAAATGAGTTTTTAAAATCTAAAAATGATTGCCATGCTATTTTGAAGAAAAATGAAAATTTGTCTTCAAAAATTGATTTTGTTTTAAAAGAGAATGTTGCTTTGAAAAATAAGATTATTTCAATTTCAAATGATTTAAATGTTTGTTTAAAAAAATATTGTTTTGCAAAATAAGATGGATGCACATGTTTGTCATGCTAGTGTAGCTTCTTCATCTAGTCTACCTAATGCATGTACCTCTTCTTCTAAGATTAATGATGATATTTGTATGTTAAAGAAGAGAGTAGATTGTTTGGGCTCCACTATGAGCCAATGTGCCATGAACCATACACGCTTGGAATCCTTGGTTCGAAAGAAACAAGTTCCATCCTTTATGCATGCACACCCTCCACGGCATACACATGCTCCTCACGGACACACCCATCACATGTATGCTCATGTGTACACTTGTACACATTGTGGACGTAAGGGCCACCTTGCTAAATTTTGCTATGATAGAATACATGTTGAGAATTTAGCAAATAAGTTTGTTTGGGTTAGAGAAGGTACTAACCCCCATGGACTCAAGAAGATATGGGTACCAAAGACCACCCCTCCTTTATTTGATGTAGGTGTGGGCTCTCACATGACGTGAGAGTGATGGTACCTTAGAGTGGATGTGTTCCGTACTTAAAGGAAATCAATTGGATGCATCACTTTCAAGGGAAGGTTTGGTGGAGAGGACCACCATGTTTTGGAGACAAGGAGAGTTGCCTTCTAGGTTTTGGTAACGATTCCTAACTCCTATTTATTGCTTACATGCTTTTAGTATTCATGGTTTATAGCATGTTTCATTGTTTTGTGATTAGTATGAAAATGCCATGATAATTAGATTCTTGACATACATGTATAGTATTTGAGACACCCATGTTTAATATGGATTATTATTTTGTGTTCTCGTATTTGATTAGCTATCATGTACATCATAAATCTAATAACATGTGGATATTCATAATAATCATGTTTATGTTTATCATGTTTACGACACTAGTATAAATCCTAGTCTAAATGATTTGTTTTTATGCTTTATGCCTTGATTACATGTTTAGATGTTAGTTTTCATTAAAACTAGAAGATTTATACTTGTACATATAGTGGGCCACAAATAAATCTATATATGTTTGGGCTTGATTGCTTATTTGAACCCATTAGATGTGCTAGTATAGTCTAGTTTTGATGACTCATGCATTTTAAACTTGTATTCCTATTTTTGGATTTGTTTTATGATTGTGTGTTTCACTTCATGTATATGTTTGTATTGCCAAACTTTGAGATATACATGTGTACCCTTGAGTCATTTGCCTTTCATGCAAATCTATATATATGGACTCAATTGTGTTTAGGGATATGTATGTATACTTATTGTGTTGACAATTCATACATATACCTTGAAATGAAATTTGTTTTGGTGAAAATTTAGTTTTTCTTGATTTTGTGTTTAATTGTTTGACTTCATGTATATGTCTATCTTGTCCAAACTATTAGATATACATGTTTATCCTTTTTGAGCCACGTGCCTTAATGCATATATTTTGTGGACTCGTTGTGTTTGGATATGTATGTATACTTTAATTTGTATAAGACATACATATACCTTGAAGATTAAATAAGTTTTAATGATTTTCATATTTTCTTGTTTCAAGGAATTTGAGCTGAATTGGATATTTCATAATGCCATGTCACACATTACTTGTACACTCACCGTTTTTAAAATATTTCTCATGAGTATGTTTTCATGAGCATGTATGGACTTTATTGAATATTGAGTATTTTTAAGTGCTATGTGATTTACATGTGTTTTATGAAAATTATTTTTAGTCTATTCCTTACTTGAAGGATTTCGTACTAGTTTAAAAATTTTCCATTTAACTAGTTACGGTATTCTTCATAAGGTAGAGTTTTTCAAACGTACTCTATTTTCAAACCTATTTTTGAAAACCCCTACCCTTTATGGGAGGTTGGATGGGAGATCATGTTCATGTATGCTTTAAAATGAAAATCATTTAAAACTTGAACCATGATTGGGAGGTATAGTAATATGATGTATACATTTGATCTTATTGTTATTTCAATTGGTATCATTGAATTCTTTCAATTGGTATCAATCTTGACCTTTATTGTATACTCATATATTTTGTATGTATGTATTCTTTCACTTCCAAGTATATCAATTTCAATTGGTATCTATTTTCCATACATATATATGTTTGTTTCAATTTTTTTAACAATGCGTAGGCTTGTTAAAATAAAAGTGAACATTGTTTTTGTTGGTATTTCATAAAGGGGGAGAAAATTCGATTTTCATATTTCAATTGGTATTTGTATTTTCACTCCCGTACTTTATGATAGAAAATAAAAAGTTTAAATTGATATCATATTCTTAAAAGATAAATACCTTCTTTTGATATCAAGATGTCTTGTGTTTTATATTGGTATCTAAAAATTTTGTTTAAAGTAAAATACAAAAGTTTTGATTTGTATTGACTATATGCAAGGAGAGGTTAACATCTCTTCCACATATAGATTCATGTTGAGTGTATCTTATATTGAGGAGCTTAACATCTCTTCTTTATGTGGTACACGTGTGTAGGGGGAGCTTCACATCTCCTCTTATGCATTACATAATGTGTGTTATGTGAATTAGGGCTTAACATCCCTCTTTCATGTAATGCATATGTGTAGGGAAGCTAACTTAGCGTCTTCCTCTTCATGAATGTATATAGCATATAACATTTATTGATCTTTGTTTACTTTCAATTGGTATCAAGATGCTACTTTGACATATTTTTAATTGATATCATGTTTTTTATAGTCACCCCTTATTGACTTTTTTTTTTGTTTTAGACAAAAAGGGGGAGAACATTGTTTTATTGTTTTGATTGACAAAAAGGGGAGAAAGATTTTTACCCCTCATTTTATTGTTTTGATTGTTTACCCCTTTGTTCATGATTGACAAAAAGGGGGAGAATTATTTGTGAGTTCAACATGCATTATATAAATCTTATAAACTCAAAATGATTTGTTCATGATTTATATATGCATAGTTATGTTTTTGCATATATTATGTTTAATTTAGTTTAATGTTAATTGATCTCTAGAACATGTTTTGTTTTGAATATTTCATTTGATATCTAGAGCATCTTGTTTATGCATTGTCATTCTTGCATATTATGTTTATTTGTTTATGCATGAGTTAAGGGGGAGCTTCTTTGAAGCTTAACTTTAATCCATGCATATATAACTCCATGAGTTTTGTCATCATCAAAAAGGGGGAGATTGGTGGCCCAAAGGCCTTCCACCCTAGTTTTGATGATGATTAACTCACGTAGTTATGTTTACTAATATTCTTGTGATTTTAAGTTTCAGATCCTTTAACAAGATATTAGTTGGTGATTAGCTTCAACAAAGGAGTTTGGAAGCTTCACAAGTGATTTCAGGGCTCAAGCATCAAGATCACACTTTACCTAGCCCATGGATGGAGTTTTGGATCGGGTCTACTTGAAGATGAAGATCGTCAAGAAGACTTAGGTATCCATAGTTTAGATAGTGTGTTTTAGATCCATGTGTAAAGCTTAGTATAGTTGATATGCTCAAGTGCACAATACACACACGTTTCATGTTTTGGAATTGGTTTTCATGAATGATTGATCAAACAAGTTTACATGGTTTATATGTATAATAGATGTATTCTAGTTATACATACATGCTTAAACATATTAAACAAACTTATTTTGACTTTCCTATTCATGTATTGAAAAATCAAGTTTGATAAAAATACAAGTGTTGGTTTTGATAAAATTTGCAAGACACAAAAATAAATTGATATGATTGTTATATGTCTTGAAATTTTTATCACTTGTTTGTATTTCAATATAAAATGTTAAAACAAGTTTTGTGGATTTTTTAGAAGATTTAAAAGATTTTTCAAAAATATTTTTAAACTGTTTTTCTGACCCAGATTTCTGTTCCAGGCTTCAACCAGTCGACTACTCAACTGACCAAGTCGACTTGGGATGAAGTCGGTCGACCGGGTCGGTCGACCGACGTGGACAGATCTGTGCACGTTTGGCAGACACTGGAACGGTCGACCGTCAGGGTCGACCGGGTCTGAGAGCTCTGCTCTCTGTTTGTTTGGGTCGACCGTGCCGGTCGACCGGGTTTGCCCAACGGTCATAAATATGACCGTTGGCGGTCGACCGGGCGGTCGACCGCCAAGCCTGTCAGGCTGCCACATCAGCCTAACGGCTAGTTTTCTGTTTGGGCTATAAATACCCCATCTTTTGGGGAGTTTTGATAAGAGTTTCAAGAAGAAAAATTTTAGTGTTTCTCTAGTGTTTAAACAAGTTTTCAAAATAGTTTTTGTGCTAAAAGCATTTCATCTTTATTGTTTTGGGTTTTTGGAAAATCAAAGAGAACTAGGTTTTTGGGATATTGTATTGGTTTTCATTTTCTATCATTTACAAGACATTTCCAAGTAGTTTTTCTTTGTTGCTTGTTTCCAAAAACAACCTTGATTTCCACACTTGAGCTTATCTTCTATCCTAATCTATTTAGGATCTTGTCTTTGTGGAAAGAGAGTTTGGTTTGTGGTTGATAGAAACCACTAGTTGTACACCCTTACTTTTGTTGTATCCCTCTTTGGTAGAGGTTGATCGGGTGATTGGTTTGCTCCCTCTAGTGAGAGGTGGAGTTGGTGTTTGTAACCCTCTTCGGTAAAGGTGTTGTGGTTGTTTGGCTACGGGCCTACCCCTCGGTTGTGAGGCGGTGTTTGAAAGAGGAGTTCGGTACTCCCTTGTTGTAAAAATCCTTCTCGGTGAAGGTTCCCTCGGTGGGAGTCCTCGGTGGACGTTATAGTGGATTGGAAATCCTACACGGTGGTGTAGGCGGGGATGTAGAGCTGGGTGCTCGAACCTCGAAACATATCTTGTTGTTACGTTTGATCCACTTGTCTCTCTAACTCTCTCTTGTTTATTTGTGCAAAGCATCATTCATATCATATCATCATACTTGCTTGTGTTGCCTCGCATTATTTCATATTGCTATTCATCCTTATATGCTTGGCTTGATTGTGTGTGTGCCTCACTTATACTTAACCACAAGAGCTTCACATAGCACCTCAACCCATTCAAGGGGAATCAAGAGGAGTTAGTCCAGAGCCCTTCATGGGAATTCGGCTACACTTGTGTGTTGTATTGAGTGTGTTGCAAGAATAGTTTTAAGCTTCCGCATTTAGAGCATTTAGTTCCTAGATTAGCACTTACACCTATTCACCCCCCCTTAGGTGCTTTTCATCTCTCTCCATGGACTTCTCTCTCTAGCTCTCACTTTCTCTCTCCTCTCTCTCATTCTCTTTCTCTTTCTTGATTTTCTCTCTAACGCATTGAAGCGTTGATTTCCTGGATTCCGGAGATCGGGGATTTCACTATGTTTTCTGAAGACTTTGGCGAGTGTTCTCGCTTTCCTCTTGGCTTTCCCGCTTCGTCGGATCGACTTGATTGTCTTATGTATTTGTATCTGGAACTAACACCTTCTCTGCAGGTACCCTAACCTCTGGGTACAACCTTTGAGGTTTAAAGTCCTTTGGGCTTTCTATATGCTACGCCTGGTAGGCGGACCTAGCGTCAACACTTCACCGCTTACTCCGTTCGAGTATAATTACCCCGTGAGCATGGCTTCCCCTGAGTAGTAGTATAGCGTTCATACGCTTACTGCGACACGTGTGTCTAGCTACGCTGCGAGTGGTAACCACGCCGAGCGTGATAGCATTTAGTGTTTTACATTAGCTTCGCTCCAGCTTACTCAGCTCTGCTTGATTGTGCTCAGCTATTATTTTATCACTTGCCAAGTACACACTTGATATATTACACTTGACATGCTTTTGCTTGATACCTGCCATCTACATGCTAATACCTGACACCTGTCTGTAATACTTGTCAATAGATGTGTCATCACCTGACCTTCGACTTGCTACTTGACACTTACTTCTCACTATGACATGACTTATCACTTGCCTCTTGAAATATTAATACTTGACCTGTGATTATCACATTACGGGAATATTATACTTGTTATCCTGCATTACATGCAGTGACTTGAATACTGTACTTGTTATCCTGTATTATATATACAGTGACCTGAATCTGTAGTACTCAAGTACTCCTGAACTCCTGATCATGTCTTGCACCTGCTATTCCCGTAAATTGACAATTACATAATAAATCATAAAAAGGAACAACTTGCATCGGGTCGGGGGAAACTTGCGGCTATCAATATATGTTCGTGTTTACAGTGGTACTAGGCATGTTGTGCAACTAAAACTTCTGGTCTGACCTGTGGGCCTCCAGGAGACCGAGGGGAGTGCTAGCTCCCTCCTTCCTGGTACCATCTTGATAAGGGTATTCTATAAGACCTTCCTGTAGGCCTTGCGGCCGGTTCCATACACCAGCAATGGAACGTCCTGGACCGTGGTCCCGGGCATGTACGGGACCCACTGTAAACATTGTTCGTTGATACCCCCGTTGGTTTCCAATAACAACCTTGCTTTACTCAGATGTGGATATATGTGCGCTGGGACGCTAGTTCACATATCTAGACATCGGGGTAAGATGAGTAATAATAATAATAATAATAAAAGATGCCAGCTATGAATCTGTAGTATGCCATGCCATGTTTGCTTGTATCGGATTTTACTTCGGATTTCCGGCTTTATGATTTTTATACTATATCTGTTCATATCCTACCTTTCTATTTGTATTCTATTCCACCTGTCTCCTGCTCTTATCTTATCATATCATGAGTCTTCCCTGCTTGATATCATATGCTGTATATTTACTTGCTCCTGCATGCTTGTGCCTACGACACGGTTTTCATGTTTATGATCCAGATTTATCGATACACATGTGCTTATCCATACTCGCCATCTGGCTTTCGTATCACCACTCGTCGGGGAGTTCTGACTCCTCTGGATCCTCATGTCCAGGTCTTGGAGCTTGGAGCGTGTGGATTCTCCCAGTTGCTGATCAGAGTGGCGCAGCGGTAGCGTGGATCTCCAGCAGACCGTTCAGAGCCGCATCCTTCCAGGCCCCCTGCTCGGCTCTAGAGTTTTCCTGTTATGACTCTGAGCCTCTCCTTGTACTGTTCATTCTTGTACATCCCTTTGTATTCTCGCACTTGCGCCTATCGGTGATGTAATATTATTGTAATATTTATCACTTCCTGTGATAACTTTGTAACTGTACTCATGTGTTGGAATGTATAATGCACCACGTGCTTCCGTACTCTGATTCTTGCTGATGCTTAGCGTATATATGTGAGGGTATTTCTGACCTGCGTATATACGTCGCAGTAACGTCTCCGTACCCGCCGGATCGGAGCGTTACACAAGGGGTGCCTAACATCTCTTCTATATATAGATTCATGTTGAGTGTATCTTGTATTGAGGAGCTTGACATCTCTTCTTTATATGATATACGTGTAGGGGAGCTTAACATCTCCACTTATGCATTATATATTATGTTTTATGTGAGTTAGGGTTTTGTCATCCCTTCTTCATGTAGTGCATGTATGCAGAGGAGCTAACTTAACGTCTTCCTCTTCATGAATGTATATCGCATATACATCCTTATTATTGATTTATTTTTCAATCCTTTGTTGATGATTGACAAAAAGGGGGAGAATGATTTTGAGCTTATATATGCATTTTACTTTATGTTTATACAAAAAGAAGGAGAATGATTAAGTTTATACAAAAAGGGGAGAAGGTTTTTGGAGAAAAGACTTTTTGGTTTATGCATGCTTTCTCTCACCTTGTTTATGCATATATATTTGTTTAGTTTTATGCACTTCATTACAATATATATTTGTTTATTGTTATGCATGAGTTAAGAGGGAGCTTCTATGAAGCTTGACTTTAGTCCATGCATATATAACTCCATGAGTTTTGTCATCATCAAAAAGGGGGAGATTGTTGGCCCAAAGACCCATCGCTCTACTTTTGATGATGATTAACTCATGTAGTAATAGTACTAAATATCTTGTATTTAATTAGTCTCAGATATTTGATCAAGATCTTAGTTGGTGTTTAGCTTCAACAAAGGATTTAAAGTCAAGTTTTGGAGCTAACACGTGTCGATTCAAGAGCTCGCGCTCAAAATTGCATCAAGTACTCAAGAGGAGTCTAACTCATTGGATCAAGGTTTGGACCAAGTCAAGAAGAAGAAGAAGACCTTCAAGAGAAGACTTGTGTCTAGGTTTGTTTGTAGTAAGATTTTTTTTTTTAGATAAAATGTAAAGGATAGTTTAGTTGGTGGATTGCTTAAGTTCATTTACACTCACACACAAGATTTATATGTGTTTTCATAAAAGAGTTTTCGTTTTTAGAAAATACAGGTTTGATTTTTAAGATTAAAAATATACATGTGTTTTATTAAAACTTATTTTAGAGCTTAATGTCAAAAACATAGATATTTCATCATATATGTGTAGTGGATCATTTCCATACACACTAAGCTTAAAAAGTATTTAGAATATCTTGTTTTTGTATTTGGAGAAGTTTTAGGGAAATCAATTTTGGAAAATACAGATTTTTGTTTAAGGGAAAATTTTTATATTACAAAAATAGTTTAAAATGTTTGTAACATGTTTTGATTTTTACTCAAACATGTTTGTATATCAAAGTATATCACTGAACTTATTTTTGTAGAATTTATGAGAATTTATGAGATTTTATTGAAGGAAAAAGACTGAGTTTTAAATCCCTAAAAATCTGTTTCTGGCCTTCTGCCGGTCGATCACACGATCGACCGAGCCAGAGGTCGGTCGACCAGGCAGTCGACCAACGTGCACAAACGTGCACGGCCTTTTTGGTTGGAGGACCGGTCGATCGACCCGGTCGACCGCCAGAGAGCTCAGCTCTCTGGAAATGGCCCCGGTCGACCGGCAGAGAGCTACTGCTCTCTGCATCCTGGCCACGGTCGACCGCTTGCACAACGGTCAGAAATCTAACCGTTGGCTGGTCGATCGGGCGGTCGACCGACAGCAGGCCAGGCTGCTGAGTTGGCCTCCAATGGCCACATTTTTGAAGCCTATAAAAGGGGCTTCTCTTCGACTGTTTTAAAAAAGATTTTAAGTTGGTTTTTAAGCTAGTTTTTCAGGTACTTCTAAGTGTTTATCTCCACTTATGTTAGAGCCAAATACTTCCATATCAAAAAGAGAGTTTTTCAAGAGTGTTTTATAAAAGAGATTTCTTGAGTTTTTCACTACCAAATCAATCCTAATTTTCTCACATACATTGAGCTATCCATTGCTATATCAATCCTATAGGGATTCTTGTTGTGAGAGAGTTTTAGGTGATCAAAGTATTGCGATCACCAAAGTGTTCATTCTTTGTATTTGAGGAGGCAGACTTGCGGGTTCGCGTTGTTTCTAGTTCTAATAAGAGCTCGGTGTAGAGGTGCGACCTCGGCAAGCTAGTGTGCTTGCGGTGTGTAGCTCTTGCGGGAACAAGAGAGGGACTAGTGAGTCTAAAGAGTTCTAGTGTGAACTCATTGTAGGTGTTGCGGCACCGAGTGATCCGGTGGGATCGTTTATAGTGAAAATCCTTCATAGTGTTGAAGGCGGGGACGTAAAGCAAGGGGTGCTCGAACCTCGAAACAAATCTCCCGTGTTTGCGATTGCTCTCTCTATCTCTCACTTGTGTTTATATCTTGCATACTTAAATTGCTTTCATATTTATATGCTTGATATATTTGTGCTCTATTAATTATATGCTTGGGTTTTTTTGCTCACACTTGTATTCAACCAAGAGAGCCATAGCGGCACCTCAACTCTTATCTAGAGGAATCTTGAGGAGTTAGTTCAGAGCCCTTCACCGGGAATTCGTCTACACTCTTAGGTTATACTTGGTGTGTCTAATTTAATAGTTTTTGAAATCAACTAGAGGGGGGTGAATAGGTGATAATGCTAATCTAATGAACTTAATGCGGAATTTAAAAACTAATTGCAATTAACAAGAGATGCACACTCAAACAAGCCAAGCAAATAATTATGAATGAACAATATGAATAGATGCAAGGCACAATATAGAGAGAGTAAGAGCCAAGGGATCAAGCGCAAACAACAAGATATGTTTCGAGGTTCGAGCACCCAGCTCTACATCCCCGCCTTCACCCAGAAGGATTTTAAGTCCACTAGCTTGTCCACAAAGGACCCCACAAAGGGAACCTCCACCGAGGATTTGAGGCAATACAATCACAAGGAGTACCCAACTCCTCTCCTTACAAACACAACCTCCTCCTTGAGGCACAACTCCAAGCCAACAAACAATCACCTCACAACTTGAGGGATTAGCACAAAGCTACACAAGGATCACCTCACAACTTGAGGGATACACCCAAATGCACAATCTCCTCAACACAATGAGGGAAAGGCACAAAGCCAAGCAAATGAAGGGTTTACAACTTGGTGGTCTAAACAACAACCACAAACAATTTCTTTCCCACACAAGGATCCTATAGAATGAGATAGTAGATGTAGCTCAAGTGTGGAGAAAACCAAAGGAATGGAAATCAAAAACTCAAAGAAAAATCTTTGGGAAAAACTAGAAATCAAGATGAAGAAATTAAATCACTTTTCCCGAAAACCCTTTCTTGATTTTCCAAACCCTAGCAAAAACACCAAATAGATTGTTCAATTTAAAGCCCAAAAATTCTTTTGATTGCTGTGAAAACACTAGAGAGTCAGGAAAAATTAGCACCAAAAATCTTAGAGAAAACCTCTCTTCAATGGGGTATTTATAGCCCCCAGAAAATTATAGCCGTTGGCAGCAGAAACTGCCAAAATTGAACCACCGGTCGACCGGTCGGTCGACCGTCCAACGGTCAAATTTTACCGCTGGCAGCTACCGGTCGACCGGGCGGTCGACCGTCCCCAGAACCAGAGAGCAACGGCTCTCTGGCCGGTCGACCGTGCACAAACAGAGAGCAACCTGCTCTCAGTTGGTCGACCGTGCGGTCGACCGGCTAATGGGGCAGCCAGCGTGCACGTATCCGTGCACGTCGGTCGACCGCTACGGTCGACCGGCTACTTGGTACGGTCGACCGTCCGGTCGACCAATCTAGCCTGGCAGCAGCAGTTCTGGTCAGAAAAACATGTTATTTTTAATCCTAAAAATTCTCATAAATCTTCTAAAAATACACAAAAATAGATTTATCATTTTATTTTGAAATATAAACTTGTAATAAAAATTTCATCACAAATAACAAACATTTTGAAACATTTTTGTGTCTTATCATTTTTACCAAAAATCAAAAACTGTATTTTCTAAAACTTGGATTTTTGAATTGAAAATACGTTTTGTCCAAAACTCATCTAAATACAAAAACATGATATTTAAACACTTTGTAGCATGTTGCATATGGATGAAAATCCAATATACAAGAAACATATACATATCCATGTTTTTGACTTTAATTCCAAAATATGTTTTGTTAAAAATATCAAAACATAAAACACATGAATAAGTAAGTCAAAACTAAGTTTGTCTAAGAAGTTAAGCATGCATGTATATAGAACAAATCTAATATACATTAAACCATGTAAACTTGTTTTGAATCTATCTATTCATGAAACCAAGATCGGTAAACCAAAAACGGAAAAACTGAAAATCAATATTCAAAACATGAAACGTGTGTGTTGTGAACTTGAGCATATCATACTATTCTAATCTTTACAATTTGGATCTAAATACAAAACTAAATTATGGTACCGATGTCTTCTTGTAGAGCACCGTCTCCAAGCCGACTCGATCCAAAACTCCTTGATCCACCGAGCAAGTGCTATATATTATCTTTGACGCTTGGGCTCTTGAATCAACATGTGAAAGCTTCCAAATCATCTTGTTGAAGCTAATCACCTACTAATAACTTGATTAATGATCTGAAACTAAAATCACAAGATTATTAGTACACATAACTACATGAGTTAATCATCATCAAAACTAGAGTGGAAGGCCTATGGGCTAACAGTTTTTAGTTTGCATAAATAGTTTTAATTTCGTATTAATTCACCATTAGATTAGCTAGTCACCTATTCACCCCCTTCTAGGTGATTTCATGTATGTCATGTATGGTGCGCATGCATATGAGGAGCATGTTTCTTGTGAAACATGAATTTCAAACGTGTGTGGTTCATAGCACATTGGCTCAAAGTGGAGCCCACACTCTTCTTCAAAGCACATATATCACTTTCAATGATTGAAGAAGATGTGGAGCAAGCAACATGTTCATCAATAAGAGATGAAGCAATAGGAACATGACAAACATGAGAAGACAAGTCATTTTTCAAAGATTTATTTTCATTTGAAATAGAATCTAGATCTTTTGAAACTGAAATGATTTTGTTTTTCAAAGAATCATTCTCTTTTAAAATAATTTTAAGTTTTGAAGATAAAATCTCATTTTTCTTCAAAACATCATCACAATTATTTTTACTTTTTAAAATTTTGTTTTTATTTAAGGGAAGATTAAGTTGGGATTTCAATGAGTCCATTTCATTTGAAATCCCATCCCTCTCTTGCAAAGCCATATTAAGTTTTGAAAACAAATCCTTATGTTCTTCTTTTAATACAAGGCTTTTCTTTTTCAAAACTTTATATTTTTCAAGTAAATTTTCACACACAATAGACAGTTCTTCATTCAAAGCATGGACATCTATAATATCATCTCCTGAAGAACTAGTACAATCATCTAGTTGAGTATCCGAGTTTACCTCAAGGGAGTTCTTCCCTTGGACCATGTAGCAAGCTTGTTCGGATTCTTCTCCAATAGATTCCTTCTCCACATATTTTAGCGTTTGAAGCTTGAGAGTTGTCAAAATATTCCACACTGCAAAAGCGGAATCACAGTGAGAAATCATAGAAAGATAATCTTTGCTTAATATTTGTTTAAGTGCATCTAGGACTTGTGCATTAGCCTCAATGTACTTGGCATTACTAAAATAGGATTTCTTGGTAGTGGCAAGATAGACATGCAAACATAGGACTTTTAAGTAAGCACTCATTCTAATTTTCTATATATTGATGTTAGAGACATCAAATATGGGAGGGGTAAGGTAATCCATGAGTGTATAAACCATATGTGTGCAAATACAAATCTAGATTAGCTAGCCAAGATCTCACTCCTAGGTGGTTAAACCTAATATCAGGAGCGTAGGCTCTGATACCAATTGAAAATACACCTAGAGGGGGGTGAATAGGTGTATGGCTAATCTAATGACAAATGATGCGGAATTAAAAACTAATTGCAACACATTAAGTGTAACCAAAGAGTGTAACGGAATTCCCGGTGACGAGCTCTGGACTATCTCCTCTAAATTTCTCTGAATAAAAGTTGAGGTATTATATGAAACTCTCTTGGTTCAACACTTAGTGAGGTATATAAATAATACCAAGCATATAAGATATGAACAATATGAATCAATGCAAGATATAAAAGAGAGAGTTTCAATCGCAAACACCGAGATATGTTTCGAGGTTCGAGCCACTGCTCTACGTCCCTGCTTTCACATAGAAGGATTTTTACTATACGTCCACACAGGACTTCCCACATAGGGAACCTCCACTGAGGATTTGGCAAATACAACTTAGGAGTACACAACTCCTCTCTCCAACAAACAACCTCTGCACAAGAGGAAAGGCACAACAATAATCACCTCTACACTTAGAGGGATAAGGCACTAAGTCAAACAACAACAATCACCTCTACACTTAGAGGGATAGGCACAAAGCCAAAACTCCAACAATCACCTCTACACTTAGAGGGATAGGCACAATGCCAAAACTCTAACCTCAATCACCTCTACACAAGAGGGATATCCATAAACTCAAAGCAAAGAGATTACAACACTTGGTGATCCCAATAGACCACAAACAATCTTGGTGATCACAAAGACCACAAACCAATTTTCTCACAAAAACAAGATCTTATAGATAGGACAGAGTTGATAGCTCAAGTGTGAGAATACAAGGTGTTTGGAAAACAAATCACAAAGAAAAACACTTAGGAAAATACAAGAATGAAATAGATATGAAGATTAAAACAATTTCCCCAAAGACTCACTTTTTCTTTGAATTTTCCAACCCTTGAAAACAAATAAAGATAAATCTTTATAGCCAAAAACTCTTTAAAACTTTGTTGTAAAACACTTATAAAGATGGAAAATTTTCTCTTCTAAAAACTTGTTCAAATCAGCTCAAGAAAAGGCATATATATAGTCTCTCAAAAATCTGCCCGTTGGTAAGTCTGAAAACGTCAAAAAGACCTTCCGGTCGACTGCCCGGTCGACTGGCGCAACAGTCATATTTCTGACCGTTGTGCCTCCGGTCGACCGGCCAACATCCGAGAGTTGGGTGCTTTCAGTCGGTCGACCGCGCGGTCGACCGGTCGAGTAGGCTGGCCATGTGCACGTTCTCGTGCACATCAGTCGATCGGTCTGGTAGACCGACTCCTGGTCTGGTCGACCGCCAGTCAATCTGGCTGAAGTTTTAGGGATTAAAAACTTGTTTTTTTAACTTCTATAAAATCTCATAAATACACATAAATTCTACAAAAATAAGTTCTTATAATATCTTTGAATAACAAATATGTGTGATTAAAATTCAACACATATTATAAACAATTTGAACTATTTTTGTGATAAAGAAATTTGGCTTAAATATAAAATCGGTATTTTCTCAAAACCAAACTTTGAAATGGAAAATCGTTTTCTCCAAAACTCATATGGATACAAAAATAAGATAATTAAACTATATTTGAAGCAAATTGTATATAGATAGAATCCAATATACATATAAGATATATATCTATGTTTTTGAAATGAAATAAAAAACCGGCTAAACCGAAAACCAATAAACTTTAAACTTTTATGTGTGTGAACTTGAGCATATCAACACTATCTATCTTTACACGAGATCTAAACATTCTAAACTAAACACAAACCGAAGTCTTCTTCTCTCCAAGGATTCGATCCTAACGCGATCCAAAGCTTGACTCCAACTGAGTGCTAGATGCGATCTTAACGCGCGAACTCTTGAATCTACATGTGTTAGCTCCAAAACTCCTTTATTGAAGCCAACCACCTACTAAGATCTTGATCAAATATTTGAAACCAATTAAGCACAAGATCATTAGTAAACTATAACTACATGAGTTAATCATCATCAAAAGTAGAGTGAAGAGATCACCTACTAACTCATGCAATTACAATATGTATTGAGCTTTCTTACCAAAGCTCACCCCTTGTCAGATAAATTTTTCCCTTGTCATGTATCGAGTTTTCCATGCCAAAGCTCCTCCCCTTAACAGTGGCAATGGACGGCAGCGCCGCCCTCTCCCTCCTCCACTCCACAACAATCCACCAGCGTCGCCAAATCCACGCCCAATGATCAAGACCAACAAATCACCCAATCCCCCTACCTCGCCGGCCGTCTCCCTCCGCCGCTACTCCCACCTCCATCCTCTCTCACCCCCCGACCTCACATCTCCATCCTCCTCGGCCCTCCTCCTTTCCTTCCTCTTCTTCTCCCTTCACTTCGCCGGTCACCTCCCAAATTCCTACACCTTCCCTCTTCTCCTCAAGGCCTGCGCCCAGCTCCACTCCCTCTGCATTCGCTTGGACTCCGATCTCTACATTCACACTTCCCTTCTCTCGTTTTACTCCGCTCTGGGCGATTCTTCCTTTGGCCCCCAACTGTTCGACCAAAGTCCTCACAAAGTCAAAATGTGCACTTGGAACGCGACTTTATCGGGCTTCATCAAGAGCGGCAAATCTAGAGACGCCGTGGACTTATTCTGCAGGATTTTGAGGGAAAAGAAGGCGGATGCTGATGAGATCACGACCGTAAGTGCGCTTGCTGCGTGTGCCGATCTCGGGGCTCATGATACAGCTCGGTGGATACATGAGCATGCGGTCAAGAACGGCATTAAGATGATGAATGTGTATGTTGGAACAGTGTTGGTTGATGCATATGCAAAGTGCGGGAGCATAGACATTGCGAAGATGGTGTTTGATGATATGGCGGAAAAGAATGTGATGTCATGGACAGCGATCACGCTGTTTGACGAGATGGTGGGTGAAGGGGTGAAGCCCGATGATGTTACGTTTGTCGGGCTGTTATCAGCCTGCAAACGGGATGGTCAATGAAGGGCGACGCGTTTTCAGCAACACGACTTCGACTTTTAAGCTAGCACCCAAAACAGAGCATTATGGTTGTATGGTTAGCAGGGCAGGGCTATTGGACGAGGCGTTGAATTTGATCGAATCGACGCCCATGAAGGCCGTTGTTGCTCTTGGGGGCTCTTTGTTGAGTGCTTGCCGGAGGAATCCACCTAATATCGAGCTTGTCGAGTATGTGGCTGGTCACTTGCTGGATATCGAATTTGACAATGAGTCGACTTATGTTTTTGCTATTGAACATCTAGGAGGCTGAGGACATGGATGGAAGCTCAGGGAATAGAAAAGACTCCGTGGTGCAGCTCGACACAAGATATTTGCAATGGTGAAAGAGATTGAATTGATAGTTGTAGAGATGGAGCATGCGATGGATACACCCGAGGTTCTGATGAGTAGAGTGGGCTGTTGCTTCACAGCAAGAAGCTCATCGGGACAGAGCAGCACCCAACGATGACAAGGATTGTCAAGAACCTTCGCGTTTGCAATGATTACCACTCGGTGATGAAGCTGGCGTCGAAAGCTTTTGGACAAGAGATCAAAACAGATTCCATAGGTTCAGTGAAGCTGTAGCGATTTCGCGCAACACAAAGACAACTAGCTCAGCCACACAGTTCAAAATGGTGAAAATCAAACCATGCAGTTTTTGTGTGGAATTGTACAGAAGAACTAGATGAATAAGCAATCAGGTACTAGCTCTTTACAGGCTATGTATTTTCAGTGATGAACCTCAAACAAGAAGCTAGTTAAGTCAAGTCTATTAATTAATCTTAATTAACAAAAACTAAGTGTACAACAACAACAAAAAATACCCAAGTGTACAACATACTAATGATACAATCTAGATCTTTCATTGTCCGGTGGTCGCATTTGTAGCCGTGTTGTAAGCATTATCAGCTGAAGAGGTATCCATGTCATTCAAACCCAACTCTTCGTTCTGCTCCCAAGATCTTTCATACTCCTCAACTGAAGTTAAAACAAGCCATTTAAGGTTGTGCAAAAAATGATTATATATACATTCTAGCTAGAATTATTCAGGATAAGAACCAGATAAAGAAAAGCCAATGCCAAGAAGCTTACCAACAAGCTGCTTGTCATCTTCCATCACATCTGTAATTGGGGAGACAAAGGAACTCGCCATCGCATCATCAAGGATCAAAGTCCAGGGTTCCTCCAACTCGAGAAGCTGCACAGTGACGAGAGACAGAAATAGATGCATAAATATCTAAATAAGGCGAAAGGGTAGTGGTAAAAAGGGTCATCGACATACATCTGTAGTAATTATATATGTGATGGAACTTCAGAAAGATCGCATATTTAGTGGCATGTTAGAATACAACAATCATCAAAATAGGTTAAGTCGGTCACAATTCTCACTGTTGATGTAAACTAAACCCATTTTTTGATGTATCATATAGAAGATAGACAAACATGGAAACAAAGAGTTTCACGGTTTACACAAGTTGATAGTTTAGCCTAAGGAATGAAAAGTTTCCAGGTTAACACATGTTGCTTTCTCACCAGGAGGATGCTTAAGATTTCCTAAGAATAGCAGGAAGGCAATTCCAGTTCTTGTTCAAAGTTCCATTTAGGTCTCCAAATTTCTCACAGGAATGAGACGTCAGGGACAGAGTTGGGTTTTGCTGAGGGTCATTAGGCGTCGAATTCCATCTAAATATGCCAAAACATCATTGAACATTGGCAACATCAATCCAGAGCAAAGATACAATATCACCATTTTTATCATGAGTAGATTATGTAAATCACCTGGAGGAGGAGGAGGAGGAGGAGGGGGGGGGGGGGGGGGGGGGGGGGGGGGGTTTGGTTTGAATAGGTGATAATGCTAATCTAGAAACTAAATGCGCTAAATGCGAAAGTTAAAACAAATTTGCAATCACTTAATACAACCAACAAGTGTAGCCGAATTCCCCGTGAAGGGCTCTGGACTAACTCCTCTTGATTCCCCTAGATATGGGTTGAGGTGCTATATGAAGCTCTTGTGGTTAAGTACAAGTGAGGTACACACACAAGCAATATAATAGATATGGCAATATGAATCAATGCTCAACACAAGCAAATATGATATGATGATATGAAGGATGCTTTGCACAATATAAAGAGAGAGAGTTTAGAGACAAGTGGATCAAACGCAAACACAAGGATATGTTCGAAGTTCGAGCCCCTAGCTCTACGTCCCCGCCTTCACCGAGAAGGATTTCTAATCCACTAGAGGAGTACCGAACTCCTCTCTCAACCTTACAATGCCACCGAGGCAATACAACCACAATCCACCTCTATCGAAGAGGGATAAGGCCCGTAGCCAATACAATCACAATCACCTCTACTGAAGAGGGATCCAAACCAATACCACTCCGATCAACCTCTACCAAGAGGGATACAACAAATACAAGGAGGGTTTACAATCTTGGAGGCTTAATCAACCTCAAACTATCTCTTTTCCACAAAACAAAGATCCTAAATAGATTAGGATAGAAGATATAGCTCAAGTGGAAAAACTAGGTGTTTGGAAAACAAGAAATCAAAGAAAAACACTTGAGAAAACTCTTGCAAAAGATAGAAATGAAAACCAATACAAATCTCCCAAATTTCTATTTTCTTTGATTTTCCCAAACCCTAAAACACAAACCCAAATTTGAAGTTTAAAGCCCAAAAAAACACTTTTGAAAACTTGTTTAAAAACACTTGTATATCAGAGAAATTTTGGCTCTTAAAATCTTAGTTAAAAACACCAAGCAATGGGGTATTTATAGCCCAAAATAAAACTAGCCGTTAAGCTGATCTGGCAGCCTGACAGGCTACCGGTCGGCCGGCCGGCCGACCGCCAACGGTCAACCGTTGGGGCAACCCGGTCGACCGCACGGCCGACCGCCCAGATACAGAGAGCAAAGCTCTCTGGTCCGGTCGGCCGCCCGGCCGACCGTCCCTGTGTCTGCCAAACGTGCACAAGCCTGTGCACGTCGGTCGACCGCAAGGGTGCGGTCGACCCGTGCGGTCGGCCGACCTGGCCTGTCAGCCACAAATCTGGGACAGAAATACTTGTTAAAAATCTTTCTAAAAATTCTTTTATCTCTTATAAAAATACCCAAAATAGTTTTATCATTTTGCATTGATATATAAACATGTGATAAAAAGTTTAGCTCAAATATCAAGCATATGAAACTATTTTTGTGTCATAACATTTTTACCAAAAACTAAAACTGTATTTTATCAAACTTGAATTTTTCAATACATGAATAGGATAGTCAAAATAAGTTTGTTTAAAAGTTAAGCATGCATGTATAGAATGAAACTACTATACATAAACCAATTAAACTTGTTTTGATCAACTATTCATGAAAACAAATATCGGTTAAACCAAAACCGAAAAATCAATATCCAAACATAAAACTTGTGTGTGTTGTGCACTTGAGCATATCAACTATTATAAGCTTTACACATGAATCTAAAACACACTAAACTAAACTAGGATACCTAAGTCTTCTTGGTAATCATCTTCAAGTTGACTCGATCCCAAACCGTGATCCACCGAGTGCAAATGAGTGATCTTGAAGCTCGGGAACCGGAATCACCATGTGAAGGCTTCCAAACTCATCTTGTTGAAGCAATCACCAACTAATATCTTGATCAATGATCTGTAACTAAAATCACAAGATAATTAGTAAACATAACTACATGAGTTAATCATCATCAAAACTAGAGAGGAAGGCCTCCGGCCAACAATCTCCCCCTTTTTGATGATGACAAAACTCATGGAGTTATATATGTATGGATTAAAGTTAAGCTTCAAAGAAGCTCCCCCTTAACTCATGCATAAACAAGTAAACATAATGAATATGCAATGAAGGCTCTTAATATGAATGCATATCTATGCATAAACAATAAAAGGTTCTAAATACCAATGAAATGTTCAAAACAAAATATGCTCTAGATACCAATTAAAATTAAACTAAATTAAACTTAATATATGCAAAACATAAATATGAAGTTTTATATATGTATATTAAACTCTCAAATAATTCTCCCCCTTTTTGTCAATCATCAACAAAGGGTAAAAACCAAAACAAAACACAATTTTCTCATCCTTTTTAATACAAGGAAACAATCTTCAATAAGGGGTGAAAGCAAAATCAAATCAACAAATTTTTCTCCCCCTTTTTGTTCGAAACAACGAATCAACAAGGGGTTAATAAAGATAATGTTCTCCCTTTTTGTCTAAAACAAAATAAAAACCAAAAAGGGGTGACAATCAATTAAGGTACCAATTTAAAATATGTCAAAGTAGCATCTTGATACCAATTGAAAATAAACATAAATCAATCAACAAACGGTATATGCGATATACATTCATGAAGAGAAAGATGTGAAGCTTTCCTACATAGATACATTACATGAAGGAGGGATGACAAACCCTAATTCACATAACGTATAATATGTAATGCATAAGAGGAGATGTGAAGCTCCCCTACACACGTGTACCACAAAGAAAAGATTGTCAAGCTCTTCAATACAAGATACACTCAACATGAATCTATATGTAGAAGAGATGTTAAGCTCTCCTTGTATATAGGCAATACAAATCAAAACTTTTGACTATTTCTTTAAACAAAATTTTGAGATACCAATTTTTAAAACATTCAAATAAACATCTTGATATCAAAAGAGAGTATTTTTTCTTTTTAAGTATATGATATCAATTTAAAATTTTTATTTTCTATCATAAAGTAAGGGAGTGAAAATACAAATACCAATTGTAAATATGAAAATCGAATTTTCTCCCCCTTTATGAAATACCAACAAAACACATGCATAAGCTTGAAATAAGATCCCAATTGAAAATTGAATCAATTAAAACAAAGTTGAAGCTTAAGCTTAGCATAAATACAAACATATATATGTATGAAAAATAGATACCAATAGAAATTGATATTCTTTGAAATGCACGCATACATATATACAAACATATATGAGTATACAATAAAAGGTCAAAATTGATACCAATTGAAAGAATTCAATGATACCAATTGAAACAACAATAATGATCAAGTGTATACATCATATAACTACCACTCAATCATGGTTCAAGTTTTAAATGATTTTCATTTTAAAGCATACATGAACATGATCTCCCATCCAACCTCCTATAGATGGTAGGGGTTTTCAAAATCGATTTGAAAAATATAATTTGTTTGAAAACTCTACCAAATGAAGAATATCGCAACTAGTTATAAGAAAATTTGTAAACTAGTACGAAATCCTTCAAGTAAGGAATAAAACAAAAATATTTTTCATGAAACATGAAATCCACATGATAGTCAACACTCTAATTCAAGTCAACACTCTAATTCAATTAAGCATAAATATGACTCATGAAAACAAACACATGAGTGAACAATAAATGTGAGTGTACAAATAAGATGTGAAGATCATAATCAAGCAAAATGGACAATAAGCTTAATATTCCTTTAAACATGAAAACATGAAAATCATCAAAACTATTTAATCTTCAAGGTATATGTATGTCCTATACAAACTAAAGTATACACACATATCCAAACATAACGAGTCCACAAAGATATATGCATGAAGGCACATGGCTCAAAGGATGTATATGTATAAACAATAGTTTGGATAAATAGACATATACATGAAGTTAAACATATAAACATAAAACAAATTCAAGAATGGGAATACAAGTCTAAAATGCATGAATCATCAAAACTAGACTATACTAGCACATATAATGGGTTCAAATAAGCATTCAAGCTCAAACATATATAGATTTATTTGTGGCCCACTATATGCACAAATATATACCTAGTCTTAATGAAACTAACATTTAAAACATATATTCAAATCATGAAGCATCAAACGGGATATAAATCAACATGAAAATCATAAACATGATTATTATGTAAATTCACATGTTATTAAACCTATGATAAATATGATAGCTAAACAAAGGTGAGAACCCATATAAACATGGGTGTCTCAAATACTATACATGTATGTCAAGAGTCTAATAAGCATGGCATTGACATAATAATCAATAAACAATGAAACATGCTATATCTAATAAACATGAAAAGCATGTAAATAAAAATTAGGAGTTAGGAATCGTTACCAAAACCTAGAAGGCAACTTCCCTTGTCTCCAAAACATGGTAGTCTTCTCCACCAAACATCCCTTGAAAGTGATGCATCCAAATAATCTCCTTTAAGCTCGGAATACATCCACTCCAAGGTACCGATACTCTCACGTCATGCGAGAGCCCACACCTACATCAAAAACATGAGGGGTTGTCTTTGGTGCCCATATCTTATTGGGTCCATAGGGGTTAGTATCATCTCTAACCCAAACAAATTTATTTGCTAAATTACAATCATGTATACGATCAAAACAAAATTTAGCAAGATGGCCCTTACGTCCACAACGTGTACAAGTGTACACATGAGCATACATAGTGTGAAGGTGTCCGTGAGGAGCATGTGTATGCCGAGGGTGTGCATGAAAAGATGGAACTTGTTTCTTTCAAAATAAAGTTTCCAAACGTGTATGGCTCTTGGCACATTGGCTCAAAGTGGAGCCCAAACAAACAACCTTCTTCTTAAGTATGGAAATATCATTATCAATCAAAGAAGAAGTGTGGCATGCAATAGGTGAAGTGTGATACTACCCTAGCATGGCAAACATGTGAAGAAATATCATTTTCAAAGATTTATTTTTATTTAAACAAATTTCTAACTCTTTTGTAATAAAATCAATTTCAGATAGTTCTTCATTTAAGGCATGGGCATCATAATCATCACATGAAGAACTAGCATCAAAATTATCTAGTTGAGTTTCTGATTGTACCTCAAGGGAGTCATTCCCTTGAACCGTATAGCATTGTGAATCGGATTCTCCACTAATCTCCTCCTCTTATTGAATTGGCACTTGAAGCTTGGAGGTGGTGGTTGTGGTTGTCAACATATTCCACACTGCAAATGCGGAATCAAAGTTAGAAGCAAGCAAAAGATATTCTTTAGGAAGTGTGCTTCTAATGGCCTTTAGGGCAAGTGCATTAGCCTCTATATGCTTGCTATCACTAAGGAAGGATTCCTTGGTAATGGCAAGATGAACCTTATGTCCTAGGGTTTGTAGGTAAATGGACATCTTAGTCTTCCAAACAAGAATGTTGGAAGGGTCAAACATAGGTGGGGTCATGAAGTCCATGGGTCCAAACTATATGTGTGCAAGCAAACAAATGTGCAAATGCAAATGTAGATTAGCAAACAAAGGATCTCACTCCTAGGATGTTAAGCCTAAGTATCAGGAGCATAGGCTCTGATACTAATTGTAAATCACCTAGGGGGTGAATAGGTGATAATGCTAATCTAGAAACTAAATGCGCTAAATACGGAAGTTAAAACAAATTTTGCAATCACTTAATACAACCAACAAGTGTAGCCGAATTCCCCGTGAAGGGCTCTGTACTAACTCCTCTTGATTCCCCTAGATATGGGTTGAGGTGCTATATGAAGCTCTTGTGGTTAAGTACAAGTGAGGCACACACACAAGCAATATAATAGATATGGCAATATGAATCAATACTCAACACAAGCAAATATGATATGATGATATGAAGGATGCTTTGCACAATATAAAGAGAGAGAGTTTAGAGACAAGTGGATCAAACGCAAACACAAGGATATGTTCCTTGTGTTTCGAGGTTCGAGCCCCTAGCTCTACGTCCCCGCCTTCACCGAGAAGGATTTCTAATCCACTAGAGGAGTACCGAACTCCTCTCTCAACCTTACAATGCCACCGAGGCAATACAACCACAATCCACCTCTACCGAAGAGGGATAAGGCCCGTAGCCAATACAATCACAATCACCTCTACCGAAGAGGGATCCAAACCAATACCACTCCGATCAACCTCTACCAAAGAGGGATACAACAAATACAAGGAGGGTTTACAATCTTGGAGGCTTAATCAACCTCAAACTATCTCTTTTCCACAAAACAAAGATCCTAAATAGATTAGGATAGAAGATATAGCTCAAGTAGAAAAAATAAGTATTTGAAAAACAAGAAATCAAAGAAAAACACTTGGGAAAACTCTTGCAAAAGATAGAAATGAAAACCAATACAAACTCCCAAATTTCTATTTTCTTTGATTTTCCCAAACCCTAAAACACAAACCCAAATTTGAAGTTTAAAGCCCAAAAAAACACTTCTGAAAACTTATTTAAAACACTTGTATATCAGAGAAATTTTGGCTCTTAAAATCTTAGTTAAAAAAACCAAGCAATGGGGTATTTATAGCCCCAAAACAAAACTAGCCGTTAGGCTGATCTGGCAGCCTGACAGGCTACCAGTCGGCCGGCGGCCGGCCGACCGCCAACGGTCAGAAATGTGACCGTTGGGGCACCCGGTCGACCGCACGGCCGACCGCCCAGATACAGAGAGCAAAGCTCTCTGGTCCGGTCGGCCACTCGGCCGACCGTCCCTGTGTCTGCCAAACGTGCACAAGCCTGTGCACGTCGGTCGACCGCAAGGGTCGACCGGCCTTTGGTGCGGTCGACCCGTGCGGTCGGCCGACCTGGCCTGTCAGCCACAAATCTGGGACAGAAATACTTGTTAAAAATCTTTCTAAAAATTCTTTTCTCTTATAAAAATACCCAAAAATAGTTTTATCATTTTGCATTGATATATAAACATGTGATAAAAAGTTTAGCTCAAATATCAAGCATATGAAACTATTTTTGTGTCATAATATTTTTACCAAAACTAAAACTGTATTTTATCAAACTTGAATTTTTCAATACATGAATAGGATAGTCAAAATAAGTTTGTTTAAAAGTTAAGCATGCATGTATAGAATGAAACTACTATACATAAACCAATTAAACTTGTTTTGATCAACTATTCATGAAAACAAATATCGGTTAAACCAAAACCGAAAAAACCAATATCCAAACATAAAACTTGTGTGTGTTGTGCATGCATCAACTATTCTAAGCTTTACACATGGATCTAAAACACACTAAACTAAACTAGGATACCTAAGTCTTCTTGGCGATCTTCATCTTCAAGTTGACTCGATCCCAAACCGTGATCCACCGAGTGCAAATGAGTGATCTTGAAGCTCGGGCACCGGAATCACCATGTGAAGGCTTCCAAACTCATCTTGTTGAAGCAATCACCAACTAATATCTTGATCAATGATCTGTAACTAAAATCACAAGATAATTAGTAAACATAACTACAAGAGTTAATCATCATCAAAACTAGAGAGGAAGGCCTCCGGGCCAACAGATTAGACGTTGCAGACGCAGGTTGATGTACCATACACAGATCCCATTCATTTTGACAAACCAATTTGATGTCCCGTGTTTAGATGCATAAAAGTTGCTTATTTTCATTAGTTCGTGTAAACCAATATTGGCAATTATATCTACCTAGAGACAAATCAGAATCAATCATAAATCTTTCATTTCCCTCTCAAATATGCTATAACTTTTGAGCCAATAGGAAACCAATCACAGATCACTTACAAGTCAGTCAAAACGTGGTAAAATTCATGGAAGTAACAGATGAGAGTAGAAACCACATCTCCCAGTGTCGCCACAGGTGACAAACCACCACCAATTATCATAAGATCCCAAGCATAGTAGGAGAGCGCAGGACCTTTGCAAATGCATAACAGTTAAGCAGAATGCATACCTTCAATAGTCTCAACTTGAAATCCTGCCATTTTTTCCTTTTCCACTCATCAACGCTATCACCCAATTGGAATCCATGAACTCTCTCCAGACCTGCAAGCATTAGACCATATGAAAAATTCATATGCAGTTAATAAGATATAAAGGAAATTTCACCCATGACTTAAAACAAATAATGATTAGTTTTTATACAATTAGTAACACGTGGAGAAACTTACTTTCACTAATTTTCGTTATCAAACCTTCAATTGTTGTGACCATCCCACCCAAAGTACCACTTGCAAGCTCCAAGTCGAGCTCAGGAACTCTCACGCTGGCAGTGTCAGACTGGAATGTACAACAATTTAATGCGCTAAGTTTTAATTTTTTTAATTTTTTTTTTTTTTGGGGGTAAGTATAATAGATTCTAAAAACGAGATGGGACACCATTAACAGTAATGATTTAAACAGCCCAACAGATGAGTACACATAAAATGCACATGTTGTAAACATCTAGCATGCAACGATATGCAAATTTTGTTACAATACACACACGGTACCTTGCCAGTCTAGACTGAATAGCTTTATAAGGGTTTCAGGAATTATGGTATAATGCAAACAGTGGAGGCAATCATTTCCTATTCCTTTACGTTAAGGCTCAAAATTAATTCCTCATCTCCTTGCACAAGTTAGGGATTAAATTACTGCACATCCAGATGAGGTTCCTCGATGAATGTCATTTGCTGCTGATGTGTTTTAGTGTTTATTAGATAAGAGGTAAGTAATAAAATTTACATGGACGGACGCACTAGAGAACAAATAGTAGCACGAAAACACAAGAAATGATACTTTAGCAAGGTTACAAGATGAAATGAGTCACACGCAATATAGTTTTATTATTTTTTTTTGTGTGTGCATGTGTGTGCTGCGCGCGTGTTTCTCCCTTATGGAGAGGGTGTATAGCATTGCAACATTGAAGACCAAGAAACACCTAAGAATGACTTCCTCACCAAAAGCACAAATAATTCCTGACTGTAGAGTATTATGCTAATGGATGTGGCAGAGACGGGCAAGCGCCCCTCCGGAGTTCGGAGCTACTGTATTTCTTAACCAACCAACTACCAACCCCAGCTTATAGACACAAAAGCTACACTAATATCACATGGGTTCTCTCTTGTCCATTTCTACTTAAGGTTTAGTATTGTAACAAAGATAATGTGGAGAAATCTGAGATAAAAGCTAAACTCTATTCTTAAATTGAATTTCATCTAGTATTTTTACATTGTTCTTAGATTGAATTTTTAAATAATACTTGGTTAGAAAACTGCCTTATGAAGGGAAGATAGAAACAAAAGGAAGAACAAAAATTTGCATCCTGCTAGTATGTGGTGTTACCTCTGTGTCCCAACCCCACCCCTCAAGAAATCCCCCCTCTTCTTATTTCTGTCTTCTGCATACTGTTTTTGTTGGAGGAAAATGACACAAAACACGTATATGATTTTCTTTTCAACCTGTTATAAAGTTTGAGAGATTTTATACATCAAGGTTAATAATGCCTGAACAATCTTTAGTTTACCCTTATCTAGCTGTCATGTCCATATGGATATAAGTGAACTAAAAAAACAACCCCGTCTAGTTATCTAAGAGAATAAGACCATTAAGAGGCGTGGTGATGGAGATTGCTTTAGTATCTTTAGCTGTGATTGTTTTGTTTTATTTATTTAGTCTCACATTGGTTGTGATCGGAAACTAATGGGGACATCTAAGCTTTAGATTTTATTGTATTTTCAGCTGTATTTGGTTGTATTTATATTGTATTCTCTTTGTATTTCAGTTGTATTTTAATAGGTATTTGTGTAACGTAGTGAGAAGTTGTATTGTAATGGAAAATTATGGAGTTATGTTGGTAGTTATGAATCTGTAGCCTACATATAGGCATCTGTATCCTTGGCTGAAAATTAATAAATGAATTGAAAAATCTATGACTTTTTCTTACATGTATCTCTCCCCTATCTCCTCTCTTTCTATTCTAAGAAAATAAATGAATGAAGATTTGAAGCAAAGCTTTCTTGCGTGTAATCTCCTCTCTCTCATCTTTCTTTTCTCTCTCTGTGTTATCAATCACCAGTAAACTTTCATCTTCTGCTTCTATCTTCTCCCACAAACACTACAACTCAACAGCCAACAAAGGAAGAAGCCCCACTCCTCATTCTTCTTCCCTTCCTCTCTGTACTGCAAACTGGGCCCAATTCCCTCTCCGAAGATCCATTTCCAGCACCCCACATCAACTTGACATAGGTTTCATCCTCTCCTCCACTAGACTACAATTCGACAACATTTCGGCATCTGCTTTCCCTCGTTCTCGCAATTAGAGCCCCACCAGTACCCCGGCCTTCTGTCTGTTCTGCACATAACCCACGAATCTGCTTGTGTGCAAGCTTCTCCCTCCAAGCCTTCATTATTCCGATCAGCATATGGTTGCAATCTCAACTCACAACGAGATGTCGCTAAAAACAAAGCACATGAACAATATCGCTAAAAAACAAAGCACATGAACAGTATCCCGATCAACCTGGAGATAAATGATGTACACCATTTGTTCAAGAAGATGCCAACGTCAAGTACCCATTCCTAAAAGCATGCATCAGATCAGAATAGCAACAACCAGGTCAGTTTCAAGATCCATAGAAAAATAGTAGCTTTGTCAGTGAGTTTTTATTTCAGCATTCACATTATTAGTTAGATTATACCACATTTTATCACTAAAGTTTTATCACCATTCCTGTTGTTCACTATAAGGTGAGATGTATAATTTTGCAAATTCTGTGATTACTTATCATTGATATTGAGATTAAAACTTGCCATGCATGATATGGGTACTGTAATTAGATTTCATTAAGATAAAAATATGCAAAAACTACGCTTACAATCTTGTTTAAATCCATTTGCAACATTGTTAGTTTCAATTATTTTCCTACCGAAATCTTTCTATTTGGTGAAACGTAGCGAGTTTGATTATATCACTGGTTCCCTACATAGCAAGCATGCACCGTTTCACATCAGTTTAGTATCAGAACACAAGATTTAGACAGAAACACCTTGCATTAGGTTAAAAAAACTAAAAAAAAATCTATTCTTTAGACATTTGTCTAGAATTTTTTTTCCCTTTTTTCTTTTGCATAAAAAACATAATAACAATAAAAAAGAGGCTAGTGAATCCCAAACTACTAATATGGAAATCGAAATTCTCCAAAACCTAGATGAAGTTTGAGTCGCTTGACTAGTTTGGGACAAGCATTCAAGTCCACCTCATATCAATACCCACACCAGGTTAATATAACAGCACTAGCATATAACATGGACACCAAATACAAAAGTGTTACAAGTAAAGCTAAAGATCAAAACACTAAAAGAGACTTCTCCATAGTTCGTCCTGCAATCCAGTGTTACAATTGCCAAGGTTATGGGCATGTTACGGCCAACTATCCAAGTCCAGTCAAAGTCACCAAAGTTAGGGAACTACATGTAACAAATCTAGAGCGTCCTTTACTCTGATCTGATCGTCAACCCCTTCCTCCTCTACTGCTAACGCCAAGCCCAGTCATTGATATCATTGATAAACTGCATGTAACATACACGAAATCTGACTATGAAAAGTTCAGATATCAGACAGAAGAGCCAGAAGACTCCAACTTTAACAAAGAGATCATAAGTGATAATATTGAGGAATCCAGTATTTCGAGTCCTCTCGAGATGATCCTAATGACTACCGCGTTCACTGATACCTTCCTGAAGACAGTACTCTGTTTCTCCCCTAAGTCACCCCTGTGACTATGGAGTTTGATGATGTCTTATCTGAAGACCTCTCGGGTAAGCTACTACCTATGCATGATATCCAACACGCCGTTGATTTAATACCAGGGGTTAGCCTTCCCAACTTACCACACCCTATTCGAGCAAACTGAATGCGAAAAGCAAGTTGATGAGTTGTCACTAGAGGTCAAGCAACAGTGCATTATCCCAAGCGATGTCGATTTCTATGAGGACAAGTTCTGAAACTATATCATAATAAAAAATGTAGGTATGGTTAAGGATGTTATATGATCAGTCTATATCTAAAAATTTTGAGCATACAGTTATGAGAGAACATGACGCCTTATAGATTATCTTCTATTCCATTACTGTTAAATTTAAGGGTGCATCTCCTCTGCCTTTACCTATTTGTATAACTTTCATCTTCATTGTCAAACAGATAAACTGTCACATACTTTTAGGATTATCCCTCTGATAATTCCTTTTGATTGAGGTCGTGTATATTATTGATCCAGTGATATCCCTTTGATTGAGGTCGTGTATATTATTGATCCGGTGATCCAAGTGCCTAAAACTTTAAATGTCTAATAGGGAGTCAAAGTTCACTAGCTATCTTTTGGAAGAATTTTAGCAATGATAGGCACTAAGTTATCTACTGCACTTCACTATAGAGTTTCTGAGTCTACATTTTAGGTTAAACATCTGAGTATGCATTATATTTTGCCACACATGCAAGTTCTACACGTGAAGAATCACTGATATATTTGAACAAACAACGATAACTATAAGTTATGATCTGACATCAAGAGTAACAATTTTGTAATAGTTGGGATTCGTCCGAAATGGTTTCCCCAGGAAAATGTTAAAGATTTGCATGCTCGTATTGCTGGACTCTTCAAAATCTTAAATGAATTTAAATTATAATACTTATGTTATATATTTGATATTAGTTCTATTTTCAATGTTGAAGACTAAGTGGTTTACAAGATTTTGATTATCCATAAATAACTCATTGGTTGATAAGCCTTACCTTAAGCCATTTTTTAGAGTCATTCACTTTCCCACTTCCGGATATTTATTCTATACAGCAGAGAAAATTAATAATATTTTAAATGATGATTTATGGTATAGCTTGACTAATAATTTGAGATGCAAGGAAAAAAACTTACTGCAGTAAGAGAGCAGTTCTATAATTGACTGACGGGGACGAGCTCTTTCCCATCTGGGAAAAATTGATGAGGACATCTTAGCTTTAGATTTTATTGCATTTTCAGTTATATTTGGTTGTATTTATGTTGTATTCTCTTTGTATTTCAGTTGTATTTTAATGGGTAGCTGTGTAATGTAGTGAGAAGTTGTAATGTATGGGAAGTTATGGAGTTGTGTATGAATCTGTAGCCTACATATAGGCATATGTATATTTGGTTGAAAATTAATGAATGAATTGAAAAATTCATGGCTTTCTCTTGCATATATCTCTCCCCTATCTCCTCTCTTTCTCTTCTATCTAAGAAAACAAATAAATGAAGATTTGAACCAAAGCTTTCTTGCCTATAATCTCCTCTCTCATCTTCCTTCTCTTTGTGTTATCAATCACCAGTAACCTTTCATCTTCTTCTATCTTCTCCCACAAACACTACAACGCAACAGCCAACAAAGGAAGAAGTCCAACTCCCCATTCTTCTTCCCTTCCGCTCTATATGCAAACTGAGCCCAAGTCCCAGAGATCTTCGCCATCTGCTCGTGTGCAAGCTTCTCCCTCCAAGCCTTCATTATTCCAATCAACATCAGTCCTTAGTGTGCAAAAAGTATGGTTGCAATCTCAACTCACAACAAGATGCTGCTGAAAATCAAAGCACATGAATAGTATCGCGACCAACCTGGAGATCAATGATGCACACCATTTGTTCAAGAAGATGCCAATGTCGAGAATCCATTCCTAAAAGCATGCAATAACAACCAAATCAGTTCCAAGATCCACAGAACAATAGTAGCTTCGTCAGAGTTTTTATTTCAGCATTCATATTATTAGTTGGGTTATACCATAATTTTATCTCCAAAGTTTTATCATCATTCTTGTTGTCCACTATATGGTGAGATGTATAATTCTGCAAATCCTATGATTGCTTATCTTTGATATCGAGATTAGAATTTGACATGCATGATATGGGTACTGTAATTAGATTTCATTAAGATAAAATTGTGCAAAAACTACGCTTGCAATCTTATTTAAATCTATTTGCAACATTGTTAGTTTTCAATTGTTTTCCTGCAGAAAATCTTTCTATTTGGTGAAGCGTAGCGAGTTTAATTATATCACTGGTTCCACCGTTTCACATCAGAAACTTCTTAGTGTGTGGGCCTATTTAAGGTCGAGACCTATAGTTCAATTGAGTAGACTATAATGATTTGATTAAATGAAACCTTTTGTTTAGCATCAGATGTGCTATCCAATTTTGAATCTTTACATGGTGATGCGCAGAGTGGGAGAGATCTCTTGGGTGCTGAAGCCCAAATCCATCTTTATCCTCTTTCTCTTTCTTCTTCTCTTGGGTGCTGAAGCCCAAATCCATCTTTATCCTCTTTCTCTTTCTTCTTCTAAGACTCTCTTCTTCCCTTTTTTGTACCGCATCAATTTAGTATTAGAGCTAAAATCCTACACTTATCTTCCTCCACTTCCACAAAACCCTAAACCCTAGATCCATCTTCCTCCAGAGTTTCATTTAGTTTTCAAAAAAATCCAAAACCCTAAATCAATTTTTTAAAAAAATAAAAAAATCAAAAGAAAAGAAAAAAAATAAAAAACCCAAAAATTTTCCAAACCGCATTGTTCATCTTCCTCTTCTCATCAACCAACCCTAACCCTAATTCCTTCAAGTCCGCCTCCACCCCAACTTACAACATCATCTTCGCCTGTAGCAAGACAACGCCGCTGACCTTACAACACCATCTTCGCTTGCAGCAAGACAACGCCGCCGACCAGATCCTTCTTCGTCAGACCAACAATCACCGTCACCACGTCATAGCGACGATAACTGATCGATCACGACACAGCGACCAATCACGACACAACTTCTCCCCAACCGCCGCCTCGTTGTGATCTCGTCGTGATCACCTCACAGACCCTTCTTCGTCCACTCGACAGCAGCCCCAATGACAGATAAAGTTCTTGACCACGATCACCGCCACTGCCTACAGCACCTCCCGTCGCCCTCACCGTCAACACCTACCAACCGCAACCATCTCCTACACTCACTGATCTCTGTCGTTGCCATCCTACTTCTACTCTCTAGCAACAACAACTCAGCCACCATCAGAACAGAAGAACGAGAGAAAAGGAATCTGTGTAGGTTCCAGTGTGTTTTGGTAGTTGGATCCGCACCTGATTCATGTTGAGCGAGTCCGACCCGACTTCTGATCCGACCCGATCCAACTCAGTTCTGACCTGACCGTATTCCACCTGATGAACCTGAGCCCGCTCAAGCTGACTCAGCCGACTCAGCAGACCAAACTTAGCAGACCCGTTTCAGAGCCCGTTCATGCCCCATTTGAGCCATTTACGAGGTAGTCTTCTCGCAATTACTGATGTTCCAGGACCTCGTGCATGACTTTTAGCTCTCCGGTGTAAATATATCCTCGAGGGACTTAGAGGAACTCTGTATTTGGTGTGAACTCACACCTCAAGTGACTCCTAATTTGAGCTGATTTGTCATTGCTAAATTCTTTGCAATTACTATTGGACAGTTAGAATTTGCTAGTTAACTTTTTATTTTCTCTCCTAGTGGTTACATCTGTGTTTGTCATTTATTATCATTTTAGGATTGCATCTCTATGCATTTAGACTTAAACTTTAAGGACATTTTAATTTTCTTTATTTTAATATATGTATATAATGTTATTCGAGTCTAGGATTCATGTTGCATTTTGAGTTTGTTGTCGTGCATTAGTATTAGCGCACATTCATTTGGCTAGTAAGCCGATATGGAAGAGAACCTTGACCGCATGCAAGAGAAACTTGACCTTAGCCTCGGGCTAACTGGAGATTGCAATCACATTAAAGAGGATCGACATATTAATAGTGTTCCTAGTGATGATGTTAGAGACTTGAGAGTTGTTGAGAATGTTTATGTTTCCTCCACTATTAGTAGTATCGCTGAGAATCCACTAGCCAATTCTGGTACATAGATTATTGATGAAATCTATGAGTTTTCTGAGAGTATTTGTGACGCGGTAGATGTGTGAGTCTAGTCTAGCATACCTATACCTAATGATGTCCATACTCAGGATGATACTAGTGATATTGAGTGTGAGTCAATAATTGAGTCTACAGTGACTACTTTTAGTTACCCTCCTTTTAGTCAGCCTTTAAAGTTCTTTACTATGATTCACCAGGAAGTTTCTGACTTTTCTTTTTCAGTGGCTGTTTAGTGAATTTAGTGTCACGCTAACTAAGTTTGTTGCACATCTTCGTAGGCATCCTATATATCCTTTTTGCATACATTTAGGAGTTATGCCTAGAGTATCTACTATATTGCATTTGTCTGTTACATATGATATCACTAAATAGTTGACAAATGATAATAATAAATACAAATTTTTTGCATGTCCATATAGTGCATTGCAGAAGTTGCAATTGAGATTGAGGTTGTTACAAGTCATCCTGAAGTTATGAGGGAGTTGCACGTTCGACGTACATGTTCCTTTTAAGTTCTAAAGAAGTTTGCTTCCATTACCGACAGAGCTAGACATCTCATGAGATCCATGTATTATTTCAATTTTCAGCAGAGATGAGTCGCTTCTGCCTGTTGCTCGTGTCCTGTTCGAGCTTTCGTCGACTGGTGATCCATCACGGAAGCTCATTCCATCCCCACCACCTTGGTTCAGAAGTGACACGCGAATGTCAGCTCCTCGACCTCCTCCATGGCCCGATTGAAATGATACATGTAAGGAGACAATCCAGTTCGACCCGATCATGCTTGCCATTTGCCATCACCGCATTCACCAGAGATGAATGCTTTTAAGCCAGAGAGAATGATGGGGATTGCTTTAGTATCTTTAGTTGTTGTTTTGTTTTGTTTTATTTATTTAGTCCCACATTGATTGTGATGGAGAACTTCTTCGTGTGCAGGCCTATTATTTAAGGTCAAGACATGTAGTTCATTTGGGTTGACCTATGATGATTTGATTAAATGAAACCTTTTGTTTAGCTTGCCAATGTGCTATCCACTTTTGAATTTGTATGGTGATGTGCATAGTGAGAGAGATCTCCTAGGTGCTTAAGCCCAAATTCATCTTTGTCCTATTCCTCTTTCTTCTTCCTCTAAAATCCTAATTTCTTTTCCTTCTCTCTCCTTCCTTCCCTTTTGTCCCACATCACGTGGACTGCCTGTAACCAGTTGGACACTTTGAGGCAACAACATGAAATCTTTGCAAAATTTTGCAGTCTATGATGCTGTCATCTTATACAGAACATCAGGAATTATTTTGCTGTCCTACTGAAAAAACAACAGCCTAAATTTAAAATTTTCCAACAAATAGGATGGTACTCTAAACTCTATGTTATCGATCAAGCACATTCCATATAAAAGCTGTGAGGTGAACCCACTCCATGAATTTGAATAGCCTCTGATATGGTTTGTTTTGTGCATACATAATGTTTCTGAAGCAAATCAGTTGGCCAGAGGTGCCTGGTAAGCAAAGCAAATGGAAATCACATGAAAATTTCAAGAAGGTAAGCACATGGACCTTTATCACATCCCGGCTAAGATCTTCTATACTCCGCACAGACACTGTAATCTTCTTTCCTTTTTTAGGAATTTCACCACCTGGCTTCAACTGTTTAGAGAAGAGAGTAAGCATAAGTACCAGAATTTCAACATAAAACGCATCAGGAGAAGATCAATAACAAACCTAGAAACTAACACATTAATCAACAATTATAATGCGTCTTTAAAAAGCAACTTACCTCAGAGCTACGATAACCACACAAATCACAAGTAGTCGCCATTACAATAACCTCTCGAAAGTATGGAATTTCTACAAATAGTTAAAGATCAACAAAATTCATTTTTACTATCGCAACTGAGAAAATGAAATACTTTAGTTTAGAGAAATATCAGCATCAAAATTCAAAACCATAGTTCCCCGCCTTCAGCACTTGAAAATCAAAAGCCTATTGAGGAAGTTCCCAGATTTCCCATACAGTTTGTAAAGTATAGATGGTGATTCAACATGTGTGGTCAAACCATGTTCCAGGTGAGGCGTTGTTCCTCAGTAAATTATCCATTATGTAAAGCTAACAAAATTCATTTTTTTGCTATCACAACCAAGAAATCGGAATGCTTGGGTTTAGAGAAATATCACTAAAAAAACCACATAGTTTGCACATCTTCAGCACTTGAAAATCAAAAGCCTCTTGAGGAAGTTCCAAATTTTCCATCAGTTTGTACAGTATATATGGTGACTGGACATATGCGGTCTACAATGTTTAAGGTCGCATTGTCGCTTAGTATATTATGCAAAGTAATTAGAAAGGTTATACCAAGGGGAATCTACTACTCATTTAACCAGAGAGGCATTAATTTTCTTATACAAAAGGAATAGCCTTAACCAGTACCAAATGGTACCATAAAGAATGGGAGTTAAGAAAAGGATACTGGTGGCATAAAAACGAGTTACACATGCAGCTGCACAAGCCCCACATGAAGATGGCAAAGTGTCAACCTGCACCAGTAATACAAGAAAGAAAGAATATTTAATAAAGTTGAAAGTTAAATGCAATGCATGAATCAGCTGAATAACATTTAGCTGTACCTCTTCCGGTGCTGAATACCTACACAGCGCTGCAGCAACTTGATCAGTGTTAGCCTGAGCAATTGCACGACGGCCAGCAACTGCTCCAACTGAACCATGGGGTACATTTTGCATTCCATTGGCTCCAAGGTTGTTTTCCTCAGCTGAAGCTTCTTCACCTGAGGGTGGCTCCACAAGAAAACCCAGGGATGCTTGTTGTTCCCGTGTCCTTTCATAGAAATGAATAGACAACAATGGATCCATAGATGGAGCAGACCTGTAATCATGAATGAAATGTGAAGACTCGTAGGAACAAATCAAGCACCTCCTTATATGAAATGTTAACATAACTACATCAAATATAACAGATGCCCAACAGAGATAATAACAAACTTCACAAAACAAACCCAAAAGCATAACTTCTAGCACACAACATGCATAGTAGAGTTGTGTAAAACCAATTTTTAATTTCTGCAGCTAAAGCATCTCTATAAACTCTTGTTCACTTTAATGTTGTAAGATTATCAGTGAGTTCCTCTTTTTTCCAAAACCAAATTATTCTTCACAAAATAATTTATTCAAACTACTAAGAAACATACATGATACCTAACTAATTCATTACTTATTCATGCAGCAGTTCAGTAGATTAGTGATCATTGATGCAATTTGTTATTGGCATGGCTATGTTTTGCTATAAGGATCATTGTCCTGTCAATTTGTGTGAACGAGAATAAACTTATGCATGTATTCTTTTAAATTTAAATAAATACTTAATAATAAATATTTTACTCTGAAGTAATTTATCTTTATAAATGTTCTTGCACGAGTATCCTGCTAGTTATATTCGCATTAATGGAGCGTTAAGTAGTGTGATTAGAATTTTGTTTGTCAGTCTCGGCCGCCGACTCGGCGGGCACTGAGACGGATCGGTCTCGGTGACTCGGATCGGTATCGGGCGATACGCGCAAAACCCTACAGAAAAAGCTCAAAAAATTCTGAAAAAATCACAACAAATCTTAAAAAAAATGTAAACATCCACATTCATATATCACCTGTCCAAAATATATCACCTAGCATACTAAACATAAAGCGAAAGTATAAATACACGCGTCGTCGGTAGAAGCATATCAAAATACATGCATAATATAGTAAATTACACAACTACATTCATAAATACATGCTAATGTAGTTATTTCTACATTGAATTGTGATGAGGCACAAAATCATCATCATAGCGCCAAGTCGACCGAGTCAACTCCGATTCTCGGCCGAGTCGGCCTCCTCTGAGTTGAGTCGGCCGACTCGTGACTCGGACTCGTCTCGGAGCGGGCCGAGACAGATACGACTCGGCCGAGTCTTTGAACCATGATTAGAATTGTGTGAAAATTAAAAAGATTTGGGTTCCTATTGAAAATAAGGGGGTAAAATAAGAATAAGTTTTCACCTGCGCTTTGAGTCTTTTGTTAATATATATCTTTGGGGTGTAAACTTAAATTTTACTTTTTAGTTCTTCAGATGATAGGTGCCAATGAGAAAGATAGCGAAACTTGAATGCTAAATAATTAAAATCTAGACATAGCTGTAAAAGAATCTACAAAGATCCCAAACAGCCGACATCTCTCCCTCTCACGTCCACACTCAGCGTCGCCCTATATCTCCATCAAAGTGGATGTATCGAACTAGAGCGTTATTTCAAGTGGTACGAGATGTCCCAAGAGCGGCGAGTCCGCTTCACTGCCATGAAACTGGTAGGACAGGCGGGACAATATTGGTCTAATGTTGAAACACTGATAGCACTAAGAAGGCAAGAACCGATCCGGATTTAGGATGAGATGAAGGCCAAGCTAGAAGTACCTCCCCATTACTTTTCAGGATCAACTGTCAGACAAATGGAGTAGGCTAACACAAGAGACTCGCTCTGCTATTGAATGCATTGAGAAATTTGACGAGTTCTTAACCCTGTGCAGCAAGTTCGGCGATGAATCTCCAACAGTAACCCCCTCTAGGTTCAGGTCTGGCCTGCATGATGATCTCCGTAAGGAACTCTTTGCAATGGGTGTTAGTGCACGCCTATCAAATAGTTCGGGACTTAGATGCGTCTCAAGGATCTTACTATCAACGAGGTTCAGATTACAAGAGCCAAGGCGTTAGAGCCACCTCTGGACAGTCCCAGCTCAAACCCAATCCTAGCAGTTCAACTCTGACGGGAGAGCTCAAGGGTAAAGGCCTAGTCGAGAGCGTGCCACAAACCAACCCCCGCACCCAATGCTTTAAATGTCAAGATTATGGGCATGTAGAAAAGTTCTGCCCAGGTAAATCCAGAATTCTCTTTCTAGATGATCAATCAGATGAGGTGCAAGACGAACCTCAAAGGACATTGAATTCATAGGGAATGCGAGCAGCGATTCTGAGAATGACTTGGAACACGAGGAAGTTCTTATTACTATCAGACATGTTGCTGTCATTCGATGTACTCTTGCTCAACCTAAGGATATGATTGATGTAATACCCCGTTTCCAGAATACGTACTTAGTTACGTATTCAGTTTTCCGATCGTATTTTTCGATTTACTTCCTGCAATTGACCGAATTTAATTTCAAATATTATTTTCCAATATTTTAGATTTTATATGATTTTCTGAAATTTTCCTGAATTAATTGAAAATCTTCAAAACCGGTGTCGACCAATGCTTCTGATCGATTCTCGGATTTTTAATTTGCAAACAGTTAGGAATTTCTAGAAAGTCCTTTAGGCATTATCTCTTAGAATTACATTTCTTACCTAAATACTTTTTCTGAGGATTTTATGAATTTATAAAAATTCCACCGAAGTCGGTAGCTAACTGATTCCGGGATTTTTAGTTTTAAAACTATAAATTATTTCTCCAAACGGATTTCACCATGAGTCTTATAATATTATTATTGATTTTTGGTAAATTTTGCGAGTCGTTCCGAGATACTTGAATTTCGGACGATTTCGGTATTTTCCGAAATGTTTTCCGCATCTTCGACTTAAACCCGGGAACTTGTCTTTTTATATTTTTATTTTCTAAGTCCAAGAAAATATCTTCATTTATAAATTCTTTTCTTTTTTCCTTTCTCTTGTTTTCCTTTCTTTCCTTCACAAGCCACAATATTTCCAATTTCCAAAAAAAATTCCAATCTTTTTCAATTTTCCAACAAACTCCACACACTTCCTCATTAATGCCCTTCTTTCTCTCTCTCTTCCATGGCCGGCCAAGTGGCCAAAAGAGGGACACCTCACCTCCCCTATTTTGCAAAAACCCCCTCTCATTTACCTTATTTACAACTCCTTTACAAAATCTAAAACCTATATAAACATTTCCTTTACATTTCTTTTCCTTTTTCTTCATTTCACCAAAGACTTAGCCCTCACCAAATCCTCCTCCTTCTCAAACTCCACCACCAACTCCAAGCTCACCTAAGTCTCCATCTCCTCTTCAACTACCACTACTTTGGAATTGAGATCGTAGTTTTCTTCGTCGTTTACATCGCCAAGGATCAAGTTGGTGATATCGTCGACAACGACCTTTTCGGAACTCGTAAAGCTTCGATAAACCATTCCTAGTGAGTATTTTTACTCACCAAGACTTGTTCAATTTCTAGTATACTGGTGGTTACAATTCATGTATGCTTATGCCTTCAAAATCTTATTTTTGGACCATCAAACACAACCATCAGAAAATCTGTTCTGTATTCTGTTTCCAGACGATTAGTCGACTTGACCTAGGTATTAGTCGACTAACCCATCTGTTTTGAAACGTAACCTTTTCTGGAACACAGTTTTAGTCGACTTAGACTATTTATTAGTCGACTATAAATCTTTGTTAGTCGACTACACTTTCCACCCTAGTCGACTAACTTTTCCTGAATCAGAAACTCAACTCTCTGTATCACAGACTTAGTCGACTTAAGTATCTGTTGGTCGACTTATAATCATTGTTAGTCGACTAACCCTTCCACCTAGTCGACTAACTTTTCCTGAAACAGAATTCCAACTCTCTGGAACCCAGTTTTAGTCGACTAGTCCAGACTGTTAGTCGACTAGAGACCACTATTAGTCGACTAACCATTCCACCTAGTCGACTAATTTAGGCTGTTTATTATAGTTGATTTCCTTTCTGAATTTTGATCTTACCCTTGATACATGTGTGATATATTATTCTTGTTTATGCTTCATGACTGGTACCTCATGACCTATTACTTGATAGATGCTACTTCTTGCTACTTCATGACTTGTTGTTATATAGTCTTACTTCATAACTTGTTAAATAAGGAATATCTCCATTTCATCATGCCATCACTTAACACCAAGCATGATACACTTGACTTTTGTATAAAATGGACCAACTTACATGTGGGTCGGGGGAGACATGCGGATATCGATATGTGTTCGTGTTTACAGTGGTATTAGGTATATTGTACAATCATATTTCCGGTCTAACCTGTGGGCCTCCAGGGACCGAGGGGAGTGCTTGCTCCCTCATTACCGGTACTATCTTGATAAAGGGCATACATAAGTCCCTCCTGTTAGCCTAGCGGCTGGTTTCCGTCACCAAGCAACGGAACAATCCTGGACCGTTATCCCGGGCATGTACGGGATCCACTGTAAACATAGTTCGTTGATAATCCCGCTGGTTTCCAATAACAACCTTGCTTTACTAGGATATGGATCTATGTGCCCTGGGACGCTGGGTCACATAGCTAGATATCACAGTAAGACAAGTAATAATAATAAAGGACTTTAACTGTGGATCTATTGTATTCAGACTTTTACTCTTTATGCTTCCATTACTTGTTGATTTGTATTCATTATACTGTTCTAACTCTCATATTCTTGTCTCTTAGCCATTTGGCTGTAGCCTGTTCATTGTTGGGAGGTCCTGACTCCCTTGGATTTGTATATTCAGGTTCCGAAGCTTGGATCGAAGTAGAGCCATCCACAGAGGATCAAGCTTATCTTAGTGAGCAGGCAGACTAGTTCCTGTTCTTCGTGCCAGTCTTCTCATTTTGACTCACGGGATCTTCATCCACCTCGTGAGCTTTTTGTATACATATTGTAAATCTTATTTTTGGACTTGGTTGTGATAAGAGACACATGTAATGTGTGATAGTTTATCATATCCTGTATAACTTTGTATTTGTACTTTTTATGTTGGCATATGTATGTATACTACGCTTTGTCGTGTACTCTGATCCTTGTTGTACTTAATGCTCAGCGTATATACGTGGGGGCACTTTCTGACCTGCGTATATACGTCGCAGTGACGTCCCCGTATCCGTGGGATCGGGGCGTTACAGGTTGGTATCAGAGCCTAGGCTCTCACACCTATAGTACAATCAAGCAGCAAATTAATGAAATTTGCTATTGCCAACTACAATGTACAAAGTTATCGAGTCCTTCTTGATTCCTCCTTGATTCCTTCCCTTATATCCTAAAATCCTTCCATCTTTTCCCAATTCCAGTTATCTTATCCCAATTCGGTATGGAGAGAAGGACGGGTCGTAATAATTCTGGACAAGCATCGAATGGACCTGCGGGAGAGAATACCGATATTCTGAGGGTCATTCAGACGATGATGGAGAACCAGCAGCAACAGACGGAACTCCTTCGGCAAGAGTTAGCAGCTGCAAAGGAACAGAGGCCGGGAAATATTTCAGACTTCAGACGACTGCAACCAGCCATATTCACGGGTGAAGAGAAACCCCTGGATGCTGAGCAATGGCTGACAGATACCTCTGACTTGTTGAATGCAGCTCGAGTTCCAAAGGAGAATCAGGTGGAGGTTGCTAAGATTCAATTGAAGGATATAGCCAGAACATGGTGGCTAGCTGAGGAGGCAAGATTGGAGAAGCCTGTCACCTGGGACACATTCTCCAAGAGTTTCTATAGCAGATTCTTCCCTGCCACTGCCCAGAAGGACATGGAAGAGTAGTTTATCCGACTTCAGCAAGGGAATAGGTCCGTGGACGAGTATGCCGCGGAATTTCTCAGACTTAGCCGCTTTGCTCCATACATGGTAACTGATGAGGAGAAGCGGGCAAGTAGATTTCAGCAGGGCTTACAGATGGACATCCAGGTCTTCTTAATGCCCCAGCAGCTGAAGACTTATTCAGAAGTTCTCACCATAGCTCGAGAAGTGGAGCGTGGGCTAGAGAAGAAGCAAGTGAACCAGATGAGGAACCGGCCATGAAGAGGCCATTTCCACCAATGGGAAGAGGAGGCCCACACAGAGCAGCAAAGGTTCAGGCAATGAGGCAACCATTCCGACCAGCTCCTTACCAGACGGCCCAACCATTATCCTTCTGTAGCTATTGTCAGAAACCAGGTCACATTCGACAGAATTGCCGTAGGGCAAATGGATTATGCTTGGTATGTGGTTCCCGAGACCATTCCATAGAAGCCTGTCCACACAGAAGAATGGGGATAGCCGGCCAAGCTTTGCCAGCACTACCGGGACCAAATGGACAGAGATCACTTCCAGGGCCACATGGACAGAGGAACCAAGGACCGATGATCAAGAGAGCTCCTCCCCCTCCTCCACAACAAGCTATTCGCCCAGTTCAAAGAGGAGCTAGGACTGCTGCAGGGCGTGGAAGGGGACAAGCTTACAACTTGACGGAAGAAGAGGCTGAGACTTCTGAGGAGGTGATAACAGGTAAAATCATGGTGCATTCAAAACCTGTTTTAGCCCTCTTCGATTCCGGTGCTTCCCATTGTTATATCTCAGATCATTTTGTGGCATTGCATTCTATACCTGTTAAATCTTTAGACCACAAATGGGAGATTAGTACAGGGAATGGAGTAGTCATATCTACTAGAGTTGCACTGATTGTCCAGTAGAACTTTGTAACAAGACCTTGGCCATAGATATGCTCGTACTAGACACCAAAGGGTACGACGTAATCTTAGGCATGACCTGGCTCAGTCAATATTATGCAGTTATTGACTGTAGGAGAAGAAGATTAATTTCAGAATCCCTCTTCAGCCTGAATTCCAATTTAGTGGGGAGGTGAAGTCTACCAAGAGAAAGACTCGGATGACTACTTCGGAGATTCAGAAGAAGGGAATACCGGTGTGGGATGAATTCCCAGAGGTGTTTGCTGAGATCTCAGGACTGCCACCTGAAAGGATGATTGAGTTCTCTATTGATACTGTGCCTGGAGCAGCTCCTATATCCAAGGCTCCGTACAGGATGGCACCGACGGAGTTAGAGATTCTAAAGAAGCAGCTGCAGGAATACTCTGATAAGGGATTGATTCGACCAAGTACTTCACCATGGGGAGCTCCAGTACTTTTGGCAAACAAGAAGGATGGTGGTAAAAGGCTTTGTATTGATTATAGAGAATTGAACAAGGTTACCATCAAGAACAAGTATCCCTTACCAAGGATTGATGATCTGTTTGATCAGCTTCATGGAGCCCGTGTATTCTCTAAATTAGATTTACAATCGGGTTACCATCAGCTTAGGGTGAGGAAAGAGGATATTCCGAAGACGGCATTCAGGACCCGTTATGGCCACTATGAATTTCTAGTTATGCCTTTCGGAGTCACCAATGCCCCTTCAGTTTTCATGGATTTGATGAACAGAGTGTTCTCGCCCTATTTGGATCAGTTTGTAGTTGTTTTTATAGATGACATCTTGATCTATTCAAAGAACAACAGGGAGCATGCAGAACACTTGAGGATGGTATTGCAGACTCTCCAGCAGGAGCAGCTTCATGCTAAGAGGAGCAAATGTGACTTCTGGTTGGACAATATAGCCTTCCTTGGACACATGGTTTCAGCGGAAGGAATTTCAGTTGACCCCAGCAAAGTCCAGGCAGTGAAGGACTGGCCTATTCCCAGGACGGTGACGGAGATTAAGAGTTTTCTTGGACTAGCCGGATATTACAGACGCTTTGTCCAAGATTTCTCTAAGATTGCTGCCCCGTTGACCAAGCTCACCCGGAAAGGGGAAAGGTACATATGGACAGAAGAATGTACTGCAGCCTTTGAGCAATTGAAGCAAAGACTCATTTCAGCTCCAATCTTGAGGACTCCCTCAGGAAGAGGAGGGATGGTCATATTCAGTGATGCATCAGGAAAAGGCCTAGGGTGTGTACTAATGCAACATGATCATGTTATAGCTTATGCATCCAGACAACTGAAGCTTCATGAGTGGAATTACCCAACTCATGACTTGGAGCTAGCAGCTGTGATATTTGCCTTAAAGATCTGGAGGCATTATCTTCTGGGAGACAAAGTGTTGATATACACGGATCACAAGAGCCTCAAATATATTTTCACACAGAAGGAATTGAACATGAGGCAGAAGGAATTGAACATGAGGCAAAGGTGGTGGCTGGAGCTTATGGCGGACTATGATATAGACTTGCAATATCATCCGGGCAAGGTCAATACAGTACCAGATGCACTGAGCAGGAAGCCAGAGAATAGAGTGCTAGTCCAACTTACTCAGCAGAAGGAGTTGATTCAAGACATCATCAAGTTGGACTTAATGGTAGTTCGAGGAGTTGATAAGACAGGACAGTACATGACTTTGCAGATTCAGTCAGCCTTGATAGATGAGATCAAGGAAGCTCAAAAGGAAGACCCCAGATTACAGCAATTCCGAGCTCAGGTAGAGGCTGGATTGAGGACTGATATCTGTATTCATCCAGATGGTGCACTATATTTTGGTAGCAGACTTTGTGTTCCCCAGGGAGAAGTTCGACAGAAGATTCTAGCAGAAGCACACAGTTCAGCCTATTCCATACACCCAGGGGGAAACAAAATGTATCAAGACATAAAGAAGCAGTTTTGGTGGAATGCTATGAAAAGGGAGATAGCTCAGTATGTAGCCAAGTGCTTAGTCTGTCAGCAGATAAAGATAGAACATCAGAGGACAGCTGGACTTCTACAACCCTTACCGATACCCGAATGGAAGTGGGAGCACATCACCATGGATTTTGTCACGGCATTACCTCGCAGTCCTAAGGGTAATAATGCTGTATGGGTAATCATTGATCGCCTCACCAAATCAGCTCACTTCATACCGTTCAGGGTAGGTCAGACAACAGAGGTTTTGGCAGACAAGTACATGAAGGAGATAGTTCGTCTACATGGAGTTCCAGTTAGTATTGTATCACAGACAGAGACACAAGATTCAGATCACATTTCTGGGAAAGTCTCCAGAAAGTCTAGGAACTCGTCTGAAATTCAGTACTTCCTATCACCCTCAGACAGACGGACAATCTGAAAGGACTATCCAGATTCTTGAAGACATGTTGCGGGCTTGCATGATTGAATTCCAGGGATCATGGGAAGATCATCTTCACTTGGCTGAATTTTCTTATAATAACAGTTATCAGGCAAGTATCAAGATGGCACCATTTGAAGCATTGTATGGAAGGAAGTGTAGGTCACCGATTTGTTGGGACGAAGTCGGTGAGAGGAGACTTTTGGGGCCAGAGATCCTGATTCAGACAACAGACAAAGTCAGAATCATCAGAGATCACCTCAGGGCAGCTCAGAGTCGGCAGAAAGTTGGGCTGACACTCAGAGAAGGCCATTGGAATTCCAGACAGGAGATCATGTGTTTTTGAAGATATCACCTACAAAAGGAGTAATCCGGTTCGGTACTCGTGGAAAGCTTAGTCCGAGATATATCGGCCCATTCGAGATTTTGGACCGTGTGGGAGATGTGTCTTATCGATTGGCATTACCGCCATCGTTGGACGGAGTTCACAATGTATTCCATGTATCACAGTTGAGGAAGTATGTCAAGGATGATAGTCATATCCTGGATCACTCCGAACTAGAACTACAACCGGATTTGTCATATCAAGAGCAACCGATGGCCATTTTGGACAGAAGTGTCAAGGCATTGAAGAATAAGGCAATACCATTAGTGTTGGTGTCTTGGAACAGGCATGCGCCAGGAGAGGCCACGTGGGAACGAGAGGATGTTATCCGTGAGCGTTATCCGCAACTCTTCACAACTTGATTGGTAAGATTCCTTCTTTCTATCCTTCTCTACTGTTATCCTTCTTCTCATCCTTCCTTGCTGTTACCTTTCACTTTCTGAAATTTCGAGGACGAAATTTTTGTAAGGTGGATGGATTGTAATACCCCGTTTCCAGAATACGTACTTAGTTACGTATTCAGTTTTCCGATCGTATTTTTCGATTACTTCCTGCAATTGACCGAATTTAATTTCAAATATTATTTTCCAATATTTTAGATTTTATATGATTTTCTGAAATTTTCCTGAATTAATTGAAAATCTTCAAAACCGGTGTCGACCAATGCTTCTGATCGATTCTCGGATTTTTAATTTGCAAACAGTTAGGAATTTCTAGAAAGTCCTTTAGGCATTATCTCTTAGAATTACATTTCTTACCTAAATACTTTTTCTGAGGATTTTATGAATTTATGAAAATTCCACCGGAGTCGGTAGCTAACTGATTCCGGGATTTTTAGTTTTAAAACTATAAATTATTTCTCCAAACGGATTTCACCATGAGTCTTATAATATTATTATTGATTTTTGGTAAATTTTGCGAGTCGTTCCGAGATACTTGAATTTCGGACGATTTCGGTATTTTCGAAATGTTTTCCGCATCTTCGACTTAAACCCGGGAACTTGTCTTTTTATATTTTTATTTTCTAAGTCCAAGAAAATATCTTCATTTATAAATTCTTTTCTTTTTTCCTTCTCTTATTTTCCTTTCTTTCCTTCACAAGCCACAATATTTCCAATTTCCAAAAAAAATTCCAATCTTTTTCAATTTTCCAACAAACTCCACACACTTCCTCATTAATGCCCTTCTTTCTCTCTCTCTTCCATGGCCGGCCAAGTGGCCAAAAGAGGGACACCTCACCTCCCCTATTTTGCAAAAACCCCCTCTCATTTACCTTATTTACAACTCCTTTACAAAATCTAAAACCTATATAAACATTTCCTTTACATTTCTTTTTCTTTTTCTTCATTTCACCAAAGACTTAGCCCTCACCAAATCCTCCTCCTTCTCAAACTCCACCACCAACTCCAAGCTCACCTAAGTCTCCATCTCCTCTTCAACTACCACTACTTTGGAATTGAGATCGTAGTTTTCTTCGTCGTTTACATCGCCAAGGATCAAGTTGGTGATATCGTCGACAACGACCTTTCCGGAACTCGTAAAGCTTCGATAAACCATTCCTAGTGAGTATTTTTACTCACCAAGACTTGTTCAATTTCTAGTATACTGGTGGTTACAATTCATGTATGCTTATGCCTTCAAAATCTTGTTTTTGGACCATCAAACACAACCATCAGAAAATCTGTTCTGTATTCTGTTTCCAGACGATTAGTCAACTTGACCTAGGTATTAGTCGACTAACCCATCTGTTTTGAAACGTAACCTTTTCTGGAACACAGTTTTAGTCGACTTAGACTATTTATTAGTCGACTATAAATCTTTGTTAGTCGACTACACTTTCCACCCTAGTCGACTACTTTTCCTGAATCAGAAACTCAACTCTCTGTATCACAGACTTAGTCGACTTAAGTATCTGTTGGTCGACTAACCCTTCCACCTAGTCGACTAACTTTTCCTGAAACAGAATTCCAACTCTCTGGAACCCAGTTTTAGTCGACTAGTCCAGACTGTTAGTCGACTAGAGACCACTATTAGTCGACTAACCATTCCACCTAGTCGACTAATTTAGGCTGTTTATTATAGTTGATTTCCTTTCTGAATTTGGATCTTACCCTTGATACATGTGTGATATATTATTCTTGTTTATGCTTCATGACTGGTACCGCATGACCTATTACTTGATAGATGCTACTTCTTGCTACTTCATGACTTGTTATATAGTCTTACTTCATAACTTGTTAAATAAGGAATATCTCCATTTCATCATGCCATCACTTAACACCAAGCATGATACACTTGACTTTTGTATAAAATGGACCAACTTACATGTGGGTCGGGGGAGACATGCGGATATCGATATGTGTTCGTGTTTACAGTGGTATTAGGTATATTGTACAATCATATTTCCGGTCTAACCTGTGGGCCTCCAGGGGACCGAGGGGAGTGCTTGCTCCCTCATTACCGGTACTATCATGATAAAGGGCATACATAAGTCCCTCCTGTTAGCCTAGCGGCTGGTTTCCGTCACCAAGCAACGGAACAATCCTGGACCGTTATCCCGGGCATGTACGGGATCCACTGTAAACATAGTTCGTTGATAATCCCGCTGGTTTCCAATAACAACCTTGCTTTACTAGGATATGGATCTATGTGCCCTGGGACGCTGGGTCACATAGCTAGATATCATAGTAAGACAAGTAATAATAATAAAGGACTTTAACTGTGGATCTATTGTATTCAGATTTTTTACTCTTTATGCTTCTATTACTTGTTGATTTGTATTCATTATACTGTTCTAACTCTCATATTCTTGTCTCTTAGCCATTTGGCTGTAGCCTGTTCATTGTTGGGAGGTCCTGACTCCCTTGGATTTGTATATTCAGGTTCCGAAGCTTGGATCGAAGTAGAGCCATCCACAGAGGATCAAGCTTATCTTAGTGAGCAGGCAGACTAGTTCCTGTTCTTCGTGCCAGTCTTCTCATTTTGACTCACGGGATCTTCATCCACCTCGTGAGCTTTTTGTATACATATTGTAAATCTTACTTTTGGACTTGGTTGTGATAAGAGACACATGTAATGTGTGATAGTTTATCATATCCTGTATAACTTTGTATTTGTACTTTTTATGTTGGCATATGTATGTATACTACGCTTTGTCGTGTACTCTGATCCTTGTTGTACTTAATGCTCAGCGTATATACGTGGGGGCACTTTCTGACCTGCGTATATACGTCGCAGTGACGTCCCCGTATCCGTGGGATCGGGGCGTTACAATTGACTAGCGAAGAACCTCGATCTTCCACATATGGATAAAGATTGGTGAAAAAAATTGTTAAATCATTGTCGATAGTGGAAGTTGTATAAATGTTGTCATCCAGTTTGATTTGGTCACTCACCCTAGCCCGTACAAAGTTACCTGGATTAACACATCATGGATGGAGGTGAACGAATAATGTCTTGTACCTGTACAATTTGCCACCTATAAGGACAAAATTTGGTGTGATGTAATAACTATGGATGCAGGACATGTGAGTCTTGGACGGCCTTGGTTATTTGATATGGATGTAACTTTTGGGGAAAGTCCAACACTTATACTTTCAACTATGAACGGCAACGGATCAAACTAATTTCAAGTCAACCCAGATCCAAACAAGAGAAAAGGCCAATGGACACGAGAAAAGAGAAGAAGCTCAACTGAATCAGCCCTAAAGAAATTGAATAAGAAGTGATCAGTGTGGCACAAGACATCGTTTTGGTTGCTCGGGAAGTAGCGAAAGAATCTCATGAGACGATTCTTCCTAAAGAGGCCCCTATTCTAACGAAGTTTGTTGATGTGTTTCCTAACGACCTCCCTGATCAACTGCCACCGATGCGGGACATTCAATATGCAATTAATCTAGTTCCGGGAGCCACTCTACCCAACTTGTTGCACTATCGGATGAACCTAATGGAACATGCCGAATTACAGAGGCAAGTTGAAGAGTTGTTGAGCAGAGGGTTCATACGTGAAAGTTTGAGCCCTTGCGCTTCCCCGCACTGTTAACGCCGAAGAAAGATGAGACATAGCGTATGTGTGTGGATAGCCGTGCTATCAATAAAATAACGATAAAATATTATTTTCCAATCCCCAGGTTGGATGATATGCTTGACATGATGACCGGTGCTACCATCTTTTCAAAAATAGATTTGAACAGTGGTTACCACCAAATTCGAATAATGAAAAACAGCCTTTAAAACGAAGGATGGCATGTATGAGTGGATGGTCATGTCGTTCGGCCTGTCGAATGCTCCAAGCACTTTTATGAGAATGATGACACAAGTATTGCGACCCTTTATTGGAAAGTCCGTAGTCGTATATTTTGATGACATCCTCATTTATAGCAAATCAACGGAGCAACATTTAGACCACCTCACACAAGTCTGTGTAGTTTTGAGAAAGGAAAGTTTATATGCCAACCCTAAGAAATGTACCTTTCTTACCGACCACGTCATTTTCCTAAGAGTGGTTGTTTCCTCACAAGGTCTCTGCAGATCCCGATAAAATTAAAGCTATTGTGGAATGGTCAGAACCATGCAATATTCGAGAAGTGAGAAGTTTTCATGGGTTAGCCACTTTCTACAAACGTTTTATTCGAAACTTTAGTACCATCATGGCCCTGATTACCGATTGTTTGAAAAGGGAGGAATTCGAATGAACTAAAGCTGCTTCCAAGACGTTTCGTGAAATCAAAGAGACAATGACGGAAGCTCCTATTATGAGGCTTCCAGATTTCACGAAAGTTTTTGAAATTCTTTGTGATGCCTCAGGCGTTGGGATAGGTGGTGTTTTGAGTCAGCAAAAGCATCTCGTAGCCTATTTTAGCGAAAAGAAATAATGCTAAGCAATGGTACTCCACCTACGATAAGGAGTTTAATGCAGTAGTGCAAGCTCTGTGTTACTGGCGCCATTATTTGTCACCGCAAGAATTCGTCATTTATTCAGACCATGAAGCCCTTAAATATCTCAACTCTCAAAAGAAGTTGAATTCGAGGCATGACAGGTGGGTAGAATTCCTTCAAGATTACACCTACGTTCTCAAGCATAAGGCCGGGGTGAAAAATAGGGTCGTTGATGCTCTTATCCGTCGTCGCACCTTACTTTTTGTCATGAGTACGGAAGTGATTGGTTTCGAAAAGATCAAAGACACTTATAAGTCAGGTCCTGATTTTGGAAATATATACATTGTCTTAAGGGATAGTTTGACTCATGACATTGATGATTTTCTTCTACAATACAGATATTTGTTCCGCTCTCGTCTGTTATGTATCTCTCACACCTCATTGAGAGAATTTCTGGTATGGAAATTACACCCTGGTGGACTTGCTAGTCTGTCACCTCATGTGAAATAAAACAATTGAAGCTGTAGAACATTATTTTTATTGGTGGAGCTTAAAAAGAGATGTTGCAAGGCTTGTTAGTCAATGCCGTACATGTCAACTCGCCAAGCAACGAAAATAAAATACTGGTCTCTATACTCCCTGCTAGTTTCAAATTGTCCTTGGCAAGATGTCAGTATGGATTTCGTGCCGAGTTTACCAAAAACAGTAAGAAAGCATGATTCCATACTTGTGGTTGTAGATCGTTTTTTTCAAGATGGCTCACTTTTTGTCATGTTTCAAAACGTCGGATGCATCTTAGATTGCTACAATCTACTTCAATGAAGTTGTTAGGCTACATGGGTTACCCAAAATAATTGTCTCAGACAGGGATGGCGAGTTATTTTTGGAAAACCCTGTAGCAAAAATGAGAATTAAACTTCAGTTTTCTACTGCCTTTCACCCACAAACTGATGGACAAACTGAAATAGTCATTAGAAGTGGTAATCTGCTACGATATTTAATGGGTGAATATCTTAGAGCATGGGATCTTGTTACCTACTGCTGAGTTTGCACACAACAGTTCTATTAATAGAACCATAGGAATGAGTCCATTTGAGTTAGTGCATGGTTATCAACCTACGCAACCTATAAACTTAATCCCATGGCACCCCATCATACTAGGATGTCTAAGTCAGCTGCATCATTTGCATCGCATATTCATGACTTGCATAAGGAGATCAGCAATCAAATTCAGAAAAATAATGCAAACTATAAAGCTTATGCATATTTACACAAGAAAGCACATGAGTTTAACGTAGGAGACTAGTGGTGGTTCGAATTCAACCAGAATGGTATCCTCCTGGTACTGTGAAGAAATTGCATGCACGTAATGCGAGACCATTCAAAATTTTGAAGAAAATTAATTCAAATGCATATGTAGTAGAACTCTCACTAGATTTTGACATTAGTCCCTCTTTTAATATTGAAGATTTGGTTGCTTATAAAGGCCCTCTTTTAATATTGAAGATTTGGTTGCTTATAAAGGGCCCAATTTTTCCCCTGATAATCCTTTATTGGATGAGCCTTCCCTAAGCCAACTCCTGAGAGACCCTTATTACATCCTCTTCCCCAAATACATCCCACCCATATGGTAGAACAAACTGATGAAATTATTGATGATCAGATTGTCTCTACTAGAGATGGTGGTTATCACAGATTTTTTATTTCGTTAGAAAGGACTACCTGATTCTGATAACACTTGGATTAATCGAGAGGAACTCTAACGGTTGGACCCTGATCGTCTAGAGCATTATGAGAACCGAGGAGGTTCACATTCGACAGAGTCGAGTTTTCCCCAACCCGGGGAAATGATAGGGACATCTCTCCAGGATTGCGATTCTACACCAGGAGGCATCGTCGTACTCTTTCAGTTAGATTCGATTAGGGTTGGGAAATTCAAGCGACATTAGGCTGTTCATTTTAATTCTTTTTTCCTTTTATTGCAATTTTTATTTATTTATTTGGTAGTTTTCTTTTAGTCCCATATCAGTTGTAATGGGATCTTTCCGTTAATGTAGGCCTATTTAAGGCCAAAACTGGTATTGCTATTGTTAGTTTGGAATGAATTAAAATTACTTTTAAAGCTTTGTAGCCTGTGTAATTTGGATGAGAAACTCTAGAGAGAGAGTCTCGCCCGGTTCCCTATCAAATAGTGATGTCAGGAGTCTTTTATATACTTTGGACTTCTTTAAGCGTTCAGTTTGTTTAACATACATTGTTACTGCACCCATCAGCTTAGGCATATGCTCTGGTGTAAAGTGTTCTGACATGATACAGAAGCACTAAGTTTCAAAAGGTCCCAGGTTCAACCTCATTGTTGGATTTTAAAGATATATTTATTTGCCCCCATTATTCTCTTTCCACGCGAGTCAAATTAACATTGAGGGTTTCCGCATGGCCCAAGATCTCGCCTGAGGAGTATTAAGTGGTATATATTGTAAGTCCACAGCCTATGTTGCACGGTTAATTTTTGATTAAGGAGTCATACCCATAGTGGATACTTATTCAATACTTGGTTACTCCAAAAGGTAAATGAATATCTGTCGAGTACTTCTTTTAATGTGTGATAAAATTCATGATGTATGCTAGACGTATCACAGATGCATCCAACACTAGGAAGTTAGGAGTTATAATGGATAAATGATGGTTTCGCAAATTAATATGATTTCTAGAAGCATTTGTGTTATTTGTCTGGTTTCTTAATATAAAATTTTACTGTTCAGATAATTATTGATGCATAACTTGACAATATACTATAATATTTGACTTAATGTCTTTCTTTAATCATGATCTTGGAAGTTCCTCTTATAGATAAAACATTAACTCACATACAAATATATAATTCTATTATGCCGTATACCTACATTGTATCATGAAATTTTAAGAGTTGGATACATTGTATCCACTTACCCAAATCATGGCATACCCGTATTCCGTATTCATACCAATGTAATATAGTCCACGCCCCATTAGTTTAAGCTTTTAGCAAGTAGTCTTTTATGTGAACCGTCATAGTGTAAAGATTATAACATTAACAAAGCTCAAGGACCGCGATTCTGCAATGCCCTAAAACTTCAAACCGGACTTCTTGCATGACCACAAGATTACCACTGAATACAATGATGCCCTCCGTAAGGTTTCTTCTTGTTTACTGTTATAATTGATAGCTACCCAGAAATTATATCCAGCATGTTATTTAGTACAAATGTAAGTTCATAATAGCTTTTCAGGTCCTCTTGTCATAAAAAATATTATTTTGTGAAAAAAAAACAAGAAGTCAAAATAGAATTTAAAATCCTAGCTAACAGAGTGTTAGAGACCCTTGCAACTTGCAAGAAAACCAACATGTAGACAATAGCACCTGCAGAATATACCAGACAGTTGCTATTAGTTCTCTCCTTGTAATCAAGTCAGGTTACTCCCATTCTGTTTGTTCACTTTACGCATGTAACTTGGGCCAGCTAAATATGAAATGCCATAAAGACTAAAGTACTCTAGCATAGGGTAGGTGGATAGAAGGTACAATAAGCTTTGTCATCACAATCCAAGTCTTTATCCATCGAAATGGGGTTGGTTATGAAATGCCATTAATAACTGGCTGTCAAAGCAAAGTCGAAAGTGCTCCTGAAAGTAATTGATGACAGGGTGTCAACTAGATGTAAATCCTTCATCAGATGGTGCCAAATTACCAGCCAACACAACTACAGGCAAAAGAGGAATCTACTAGTAAACTTGAAGGCCACACATCACAGAGTCAAACCAACCTTTTTTAATTATCAGTTTAGAGCATGACCAAAAATGTCATTAAGAAAAAAGGTACATTAAGCTTATAAAATAAAAATTTTCACCTGATAATTCAAATAATTGAACTGGTGGAACTTCACAGAGCATATTAAAACACATCACATAATAGGCAGCCAATCAAGGTCCAACAGTATAAATAGACTTACGGGTTCTCAACAAAGCAGTTTCCGGCTGGATCATCAAGTATGAAAGTAAACGAAGAATTTCCTGCTGCAAATGATCTTAGCTTTAACAAGAATTGATCTAGGGCTTCAGCAGTCTCGGGATCCACTTTCTGCAACCCAATAAAAATAAAGCAAATTTATTTGATACTGAAAGAGAACAAGTAATTTAACACAAAAAACCAATGAAGGTGCACCTTTCTTTCGTCTTGAAGGGCCTGCAACTCATCCGCAGCTCGCAAAAGTATTCCTTCAACCTATTAATATAAATAGATAGCCAATGGATAAGATTGGGTACAGCCGTACGGGTACAATCAGAATAGTTTTCCATGTAATCCTATGTGCTTGCATATATTCAATCTCAAGACACAGAAATTTCCACAGAATTCGACAAAGAGAATGTAATGGTTCGTTGCAACTTGTTCGATAAGAATTTCAACAAAGAAAAATTCTATGTACTTTTCATCCACAAATATAAATGAAATCACAATAATTTCTTTAAAAGTTAACATATCCTTCTTACCCCTATATTATTTGGTTGCTGATCTTATTATAATATTGTTATAGTTAATTAGTAAGGCTAGTGACCAATTTTCCATATGAGCTGATTTAGTTCCTTGTAAATAGCAACTAACTGGGAACTTTAGAACGTGACAGATTCAAGGTTACAAGTCCCTAGAAGGTTCCTCCAAGTGCAGGATCCACATTTAACATGATTGTGTTCCATTTTGAATGAAAACTAGATACAATCTTGTGGACCTAGGTGCACAAGACACCATTCTGCTTCCACTTTCGGTTGATGATTCTATGTTGGTTACTTCAGAGTTTCAAATGTAGACCTCCCATCATGGTTCCAAATATCGGCCGATTCTGATATATTGACAATATCGTATTAGGTTTGAGGTATTCGATAACATATTAAGTCTATAATATTGGCCGATATCAAGCCGATATTGCCAATATTGACAAGCCATATTGGCGATATTGAAAATAAAAGCACCGACCGATAACGACCCCGATACCAATATCGAGATTTTGACCGATGGCTCCATCTTGCAGGTTGTCTCAATAGCAGCAAGATGCCACAGTATGGGCAGTTTTATCTATTAAAGAATTTTGGAGTTAGATTAAAGAAAATAATCCACATTGAGTGAGTGGAAACATGTTAGGATTAGTAGTTTGAGTCATGGATCAAAGTCGAGGTCTCAGCCGCAGACGGGCACTGTTCCAGAGACAACTTGGCGTCACGGAACGAACTCAGTAGATACGCGTAAAACGCTACAAATAAAGCTCAAAAAATTCTGAAAAAATCACAATAAATCTTAAAAAATTGTAGACATCAATTTTTTATACATCACATGTCCAAAATATGTTTATTTTGAAAGGTAATTGGATAAATATGATGATTCGGATGATAAATTTAAGAAATAGGGTGATTTGAGGTTAAATATGAGAACACCCAAATAATAATAATAAAAGAGAGAGGGAGAGAGATCGGCCCCCCTCACCCTCCTCTCCCCCCTCTCCCGCTCCGATCTCTCTCCCCCTTTCCCTCACCGTTCTCTTTCTCCACTCTCACTCTCCCCCTCGCTGATCTCTCAGTCTCTCCCCCCATCCTCCGTCGATCTCCCCCTCTCCCCCCATCCCCCGCCGATCTCCCCCCTCTCCCACCGATCTCTTTGCCCTCCCTCTGATCTCTCTCAGAGGGCAGAGGGGGGGGAGAGATCTGGCTGGAGGCGGCGCGGCAGCCTGGAGTTGGGCAAACAACGGTGGCCTAGAGGCAGGCAACCAGCGGCGACGAGGTAAATCAATCTGCTTCTCGATTGCTTTTCCGAAGTTGACTCGGAAAAAATCGGAGTTGACTCGGTCATAACAGTCGAGTCAAGTCCATGGTTGAATCAGCCATGTCGACTGAGTCAACTAGGAATTTTGCCCTAGTCATCTGAAAATAGAGAAATACTTCGACTCGCGGCCCGGTATCGGAACGGTGAAGGTCGTTCCGGTTCCGACTCAGCCAAGTCAGAACTGGAATGGCCGATTCTTCGAACCCCGGTTTGGGTTGGCATAATCCTAAACAGGAAGCATCCAAGTTATGGACCATACCATCTCCTTGTAAGCTAGGAGTCACCCTCAACTAGTGCTCTGATATCTCCTAATATCCCTGATTAGGATTAGAGTGACTACTTAATATACCTAATCTCCCCTTTTTGGCATGCTTTTATTCGCATGTTAACCCTAGCTTGGAGGAGACAACAACTTATAAATGAGAACCGTTTTGTGTTGAGTCTAAGAAAAATCAATCGACAAAAAGAAACAGAGAAAACACAGACCATCTCAACTTTAAAAAACAACTACAAATAACAATAAATAATTAAAGCTCCAAAAATATGCTATTTAGAATAGGGTTTATGAGCATTCTAACTATAGATGAAACGAAAAGGAAGTTACAGTGGAAAGTTTGCCACGCTGAGCTTCTGGAGGAATCTCAAAATCCAACTCTGGAATCTGCAAGTAAATAACAACAAAAAGAATCATAATCAGTGATCGCAAAACCACCTAATGAATGATTAAATCTGCATAATTGACAGCTAATTTTATACCCTGATAGTAGCGGAATCAGATTTCACCACTTGTCGATTGAGCACCTGCAACAAAAATGAGATACGAAGATAAAATGCTGAAGTAATAAAAAAGAAATTAATTATAATCATAAACAAAATAAAGAAGAGACCTCAGCATCACCAGATGGAACCTTCAACTGGTAGCAGCACCCTCGAGCTGGAGCTGGCCAGCAAACTGTATTTCGTTGTTCCTAATTACATTCATATGAAGTTATGAACATCTCAATTATTCTTAAGAGAGAAACAGAAACATTAAGAAAAAAACTAAATTTATGTACCTCTCGTTGCAATGTGGGCATTCAAACGCCATCAACACAATCTGCAGAAATCTTTTAAATATGCATTACAAGAAATAAAAACTTTCAGAAAGTTAAAAATAAAAAACATAATAAATAAACCTCTCGAAAGTGAGGAATCCGAGTCAGTAGCATCCTTGTGATGCCCTGCAACAAATTTAAAATAACCAATAAGAGAATGGAAATATTTGATATGATAATTTTAAAAAAGAAAAAAGCTGCGATCTTTACGTTTTCTCCGCATCTCATGCAGAGGCTCTCGATTTCGTGGAGGGGAGTCGCCGAGGAGTCGTCCTCGGCCGAGACTGACTCGGCGGCGGATAGGAGGTCTTTAACGACGGCGTCGCTGCCGTTCTCCATTGATTCAGTGAGTGCCTAAAGATGATGGAGATCGAATTTGGTTTGCTAGAGTTTTCTTTTTGCGGCTTTTTTGTTGTTTTTTTTAATACTTTTTTTCTCAAAATGGCTCGCAAGAACTCGAGGTTTCGGGAAGGCGATGGAAGGTTTGGGGTTTTGATCTCAGCCTCCCATTGCATACGAACGGCTGAGATTAGAAGCTCAGGGAAGCCCCAAAAAGGCCGATTCAATTTTCTGACTCAACAAATCCATAATTTCTGTGTTACTTTTTTTCATTTTCTTTTTTGGATATTTTATTTTTTTCCCCCCTTCTTCTTCTTCTGTTCTGGGTGTTGTTATAACCGAGCAAATATTTTTCTCTTTTTTAAATTTTCTTTTCTAATTCATTTTGGTTTTCTTTAGCTATGCCAAAAAAAATTCTATGTTTCTTTTCTAATATTTTTTTCAATTTTTCTCTTTTTTTATGATAATTTACTTTAAAAAAAATTTTGCTGATAAAATATTTTTTTCTTAAACAAAAGTCGTAGCCAAACCAATTCTCGTCTTCACTGTAAAGCGTTTTTTCATTGAGCACGCTTCTTGCAAAAGAAAATCTAATTAATTTTAAAAGCTCAACTCTTTTTTCGAATATTTTTTTTTAATGAGAAGTATCTTCTTATATTCTTTTTTTTTTTTTTTTTAAGGTTCAATAAACTATGCTTTTCCTTTTGAATCTTTTGAGACTCTCTGAAGCATGAGGCACTACAAAGATATTAATAAAAAATGAAAATCCTTCTAACCAGAACTTTTGACCACTTGCTTGTCCTTAGATCTCCTAAATTATAATCCAAATAATTAAAGAAATATGCAATCCAAATAGTTGAACAAATCTCTTTTTGTGCAACAAATATCTATTGATAATCTTCGATTTTAAGCTTCGATTATTCTTTTCTAGTAATATCATTCGACACTTTGAACTTGAACACATATTTTAGTGATAAAAATCAAGAGGAAAATTATATTGAACTTTGAAAAGGAAGTATAACGCAATTTTATAACTTAATAGAAGAACCCGAAAAAGTGGGGGAAAATAAGAAGGAAAATAACCAAAGGGAAGGAAGAAAGTCGAGACAGGACTCAAAAAATATCGGACCCGATTTGCTGAGTTCGATTATTTCCTTTTCGGGTTCTATTTGATCAGAATTTTTTGGCATTTTATATGTTTGTTATCTCAGCCACTTGTAGACGATGGGCGACTGAGATTAAAAGCAGTGATTTCTCCATTACTTTTTAGCAGCAGAGAGGATCCAAATTCGATTTTAGGGCTCTAGTTGAGAGCAGACAAGTGAGAGGCCATGAGCAGGGTGAGTTTGGGCTTTGGCCCCAGTGCGTCTGGGGCGCTATCTGATGGCTGCAGAAGTGTATCGCCTCTCCGACCACTATGCCTTGTCCCAACCCATACCTGGAAGCCCAGTAGCTTGGTTCCTAGCTTGCAATTTTTTCACTACAAGCTTGGTGCCCACAGAGGCCAACTTGCATTAACCAATTTTACGGCCTGCAGGACAATGTGTTTGCTCCGGAAAAATTTAGAGGATCGTAATAAAATTTTCTTGAATCAATGAAAGATTATAACAAGCTCAAAAATTTTGATTACAAGAGAGAGAAGATATTCAAGCTCAAATCTTCTCTTTTTTTAATGCTGGGTTCTTGATGTGGCGGAGAAAGTGAATCTTGTTTTCCATTAACCAGGTGAACGTCACAATCTTCTAAGAATCTTCTTTTCGGACTATGAACGGAGTAGCACAACTCATGTTCAATAAAATCTCAAAGAGACTTGAGACAAGAACAAACTTGTACTCAGCAAGTTGTTAGAAGAGTTGAACTCTTTTGTTTTCCTCAGCTAGAGATTCTGGTTTTTCTAAAACTTTCGACCCTTCTTCAGTAGCAAACTGAGCTATTTGTAGGGGTTTCAGGGGGTAAAATTGTCCCCTAAAAATCCTAAATAATGGGGGTTAACTCCCCTCATTACGTGGGCAATAATTGACCCAGTAATGAGGGCAGTTATAACGAGACGCAGAGCTTCTCTGTAGTCGGAGCTTCAAGCCTCGCGTTTTAGATGTCGACTCCGAATCTTGCTAAACGGGAGTTTCGAACTCTGCCAGATGCGGGCTTCAGGCTCTATGTCCTGAGATTACAATGATGTCAAGACGCGGGTTTCGACCATCGCGTCTTGATACTGCAGTGATGTAAGGACGCGGGCTTCGAGTCGCGTCTTGGTTATGACAGTGCAGCTGAGACGCGCGTTTCGACCCTCGCGTCTAAAATTACACCTGGGGGGGTGAATAGGTGTATTGCTAATCAATTAGGAAATTCAATGCAATAAAAAATGAGATGATGCAACCGATCACTCTAAACAAGACTAGAAGCCGAATTCCCCGTAAAGGGCTCTGAACTTCTCCTCGTGATTCCTCTAGATAAGAGTTTGAGGTGCGTAATTACTATCTTGTTGTGAAGAGTATATATCGACAATAATGAATGAATAAAAAACAAATAAGTAGAGACAAGAAAGCAATCACAAACAAGAAGATTTGTTTTGAGGTTCGAGCCACTGCTCTACATCCCTGCCTTCACCACTGTGAAGGATTTCCCAATCCACTATAGAACCTTTCACCAAAGGATTACAACCGCACGGAGTACACAACTCCCCAATACACTCCTCTAGTTCAGAGGTAGCGTAACAATAATGGAACAATCTCTGGGTGATCAAAACACCACACAACTCGCTCTTGCAAAACTCTCTTACAAAACCCTATAGAGTAAAATATAATTTGAAGCTCAAGAATTTTTAAGTGAGTAAAATCAGAAGAGAGATTTTTAGAACCAAAAACTTGAAGTAGACTTTTAAAAATAAAAGCACAAAACTGAAACTTGAAAACTCTTTACTAGAAAACCCAAAACTTGATTTTTCAAATAGAATTGTTGTAGTTGTGTGTTGAACTCAACCCTAATGACTCCTTTATATAGGTTTTATGAAGAGCAAACTTAGAATAGTTTTTACCAGTATAAAGAGGAAGAAATTGACCCTCAAAATCAACTATCCACGTTTTAAATCTAAACATGTTTTAAAAAGTAGTTTAAACAAAACAGCCGTTGCTGCCAATCTGGCAGACTGGCGGTCGACCGGCCCTATTTAAAAAAATTGACCGTTGGGCTTCAGTCGACCGCTCCAAACAGAGAGTTAGATGGTTACAGTCGGTCGAACCGCCCGGTCGACCGCAAGAGGGGACCGGTCAACTGCCTGGTCGACCGGGAACGTGCACAACATGCACACCCACAATTACCAGAATTCCGGTCAACCGTGCGGTCGACTATTCTGGCCTGTAATAGGCACGGTGGACTGCTCGGTCAACCGACCTAGGCCATAACAGATTTTGAAAACTCTTTTGAAGATATATAAAATTTTGAAATATTTTTGTTTGGATTTTGAAATGTAGGAAATATACATAGCTACTAGATATAAGTTCTAAACTTGATAAAAAAAATATTTTAGAAATTTGAGAACCAAAATCATACATTTGAAAAATGTGCATTTTAGTGTGTGTGTATTTTTGAGCTTCAAAAATATATTCTACCCTTTAACAAACTAGTTTCTACCAGCTACATAAGTTTTCAGCGAGCTTCTCTGATAGTGATGTTGAGCGACATTTTGAGCTTGAGCAACGATCCCGTACTAGAGGATCCTTGAGCTATCAACACCTTCCTTTAAGGAAGAACTTGTTTCATCTTATCGAACCCTGAAATACACTCTTGAACTTTGATTAGTACCAATTGCTTTATATGTTTTGTTATCATCAAACACACAACCGAGGGATTAGTAACCTTTGGGTCAACAATCTCCTCCTTTTTGATGATGACAAAACATATGAGCTATCTAAAAAATAATCTAGAAAAAGCTTTGAAAAAGGTCCCCCTCAAGTTATGATCTATCAAGTTACAAGATGTATGATACCAATACTATATAAACATGAACAATAAACATAAGCATCATAAACATTAAAACCATAATATGAAAACCATAAATACTTCTCCCTTTTTTTGAAAATCACCTGGGGGGGTGAATAGGTGATTATGCTAATCTAATGAACTTAATGCGAAATTTAAAAAACTAATTGCAATTAATAAGAGATGCACACTCAAACAAGCTAAGCAAATAATTATGAATGAACAATATGAATAGATGCAAGGCACAAAGTAAAGAGAGAGGGAGAGAGTAAGAGCCAAGGGATCAAGCGCAAACAACAAGATATGTTTCGAGGTTCGAGCACCCAGCTCTACATCCCGCCTTCACCTAGAAGGATTTTAAGTCCACTAGCTTGTCCACAAAGGACTCCCACAAAGGGAACCTCCACCGAGGATTTGGGGCAATAACAATTACAAGGAGTACCCAACTCCTCTCCTTACAAACACAACCTCCTCCTTGAGGTACAACTCCAAGCCAACAAACAATCACCTCACAACTTGAGGGATTAGCACAAAGCAATACAAGGATCATCTCACAACTTGAGGGATACAACCCAATGCACAACCTCCTCAACACAATGAGGAAAGGCACAAAGCCAAGCAAAGATAGGGTTTTCAACTTGGTGGTCTAAACAACAACCACAAACAATTTCTTTCTCACACAAAGATCCTATAGAATAAGATAGTAGATGTAGCTCAAGTGTGGAGAAAACCAAAGGAATGAAAATCAAATACTCAAAGAAAATCTTTGGGAAAAAGCTAGAAACCAAGATGAAGAAATTGTATCAAAATCTTTTCCCAAAAACCCTTTCTTGATTTTTCAAACCCTAGCAAAAATACCAAATAGATTGTTCAATTAAAGCCCAAAAACTTCTTTTGATTGCTGTGAAAACACTAGAGAGTCAGGAAAAATTTGCACAAAAAATCTTATAGAAAACAGGAAATTAATGGGGTATTTATAGCCCCCAGAAAAATATAACCGTTGGCAGCAGAAACTGCCAAAAATGACCTACCGGTCGACGGTCGGTCGACCGTCCCACGGTCACATTTTGACCGTTGGCAGCAACCGGTCGACGTGCGGTCGACCGTCCCCAGAACCAGAGAGCAACGGCTCTCTGGGCGGTCGACCGTCCGGTCGACCGAAACAAACAGAGAGCAACCTGCTCTCAGTCGGTCGACCGAGCGGTCGACCGGCTCAAGGGGCAGCCAGCGTGCACGTATCCGTGCACGTCGGTCGACCTCTACGGTCGACCGGCTACATGGTCCGGTCGACCGTCCGGTCGACCGACCTAGCCTGGCAGCAGCTGTTCTGGTCAGAAAAACATGTAATTTTTAATCCTAAAAATTCTCATAAATCTTCTAAAAATACACAAAAATAGTTTTATCATTTATTTTGAAATATAAACTTGTGATAAAAATTTCATCACAAATAACAAACATTTTGAAACATTTTTGTGTCTTATCATTTTTACCAAAATCCAAAACTTGTATTTTCTAAAACTTGGATTTTTGAATAGAAAATACATTTTGTCCAAAACTCATTCAGATACAAAAACATGATATTAAACAACATTTAGGCATGATGTATATGGATATAATCCTAATATACATGAAACATATATATATCCATGTTTTTGACTTTAATTCCAAATATGTTTGTTAAAATTACCAAAACATAAAACACATGAAATAGACTATCAAACTAAGTTTGTCTAAGAAGTTGAAGCATGCATGTATATAGAACAAATCATATATACATTAAACCATGTAAACTATTTTGATCTATCTATTCAAGAAAACCAAGATCGGTTAAACCAAAAACGGAAAAACCAAAAACCAATATTCAAAACATGAAACGTGTGTGTTGTGAACTTGAGCATATCATACTATTCTAATCTTTACAATTTGGATCTAAATACAAAACTAAACTATGGTACCGAAGTCTTCTTGTAGAGCGCCGTCTCCAAGCCGACTCGATCCAAAACTCCTTGATCCACCGAGCAAGTGCTATATATGATCTTTGACGCTCAGGCTCTTGAATCAACATGTGAAAGCTTCCAAACTATCTTGTTGAAGCTAATCACCAACTAATAACTTGATTAATGATCTGAAACTAAAATCACAAGATTATTAGTACACATAACTACATGAGTTAATCATCATCAAAACTAGAGTGGAAGGCCTTTGGGTCAACAATCTCCCCCTTTTTGATGATGACAAAACTCATGGAGTTATATATGCATGGATCAAAGTTAAGCTTCAAAGAAGCTCCCCCTTAACTCATGCATAAAACAAATAAACATAAATGTGCAATGAATGACAATGCAAAAACAATAAAAGGCTCTAGATACTCAATAAAATGTTCAAAAATAAAACATGCTCTAGATACCAAATATATGAAATGAATCATTGCATAAAACGTGCTCTTGATAACAATAAACTCTTGATACCAATAAACTCTTGATACCAATAAAAACATATTCTTAAATAATGCTCTTGATACTAATTAAACAATTAAACTTAATTAAACAATTAAACGACAAACTAATAAACAAAACATGCATATAAAACATGCATATAAACTCAAATACTTCTCCCCCTTTTTGTCAATCATCAACAAAGGGGTCCAAGTAAAAAAAACATTCTTCTCCCCCTTTTTGTTCGAAACAAAGAAACAATAAAGGGTTTAAAAGCATAAAACAATGTTCTCCCCTTTTTATCTAAAACACAAATTATGTAAATAAGGGGTGACAATCATTAAGATATCAATTAAAAAAATTGTCAAAGTAGAGCATCTTGATACCATTGAAAGGAAACATAAAAATATTGATACCAATATAAGAAAACAATCTTGATACCAATTGAAATTAAACATAACAATTTTGAATTTTTAAACAAGGATTTTGATACCAATTGTAAATATTTTTCATTTTGAACATATGATACCAAATTGAAATTTTCAATCATAAAGTATGGGAGTGAAAATCAAATACTAATTGAAAGATGAAATACACTTTTTCTCCCTCTTTATGAATTACCAAATAAAAAACATGCAAAGCTTGTATATGGATACCAATTGAAAACTAGTCAATTGAAACAAGATAGTCATTATAAAACAAGTTTTATCATGATCAAAATTTGTGCTCTAAGATATATGAATATAATAAGCACAAATAAAAACATATATATATATGTATGAAAATTAGATACAAATTGAAATTGATACTCTTTGAAGTGCAAGCATACATATACAAAAGTTATATGAGTATACAAAAATGTCAATATTGATACCAATTGAAAGAATTTCAATGATACCAATTGAAACAACAATAATGATCAAGTGTATATCTCATATTTTCTAGCCTCCCAATCATGTTCAAGTTTAAGATGATTTTCACTATAAGGCATACATGAGCATGATCTCCCATCCAACCACCCTTTGAAGGTAGGGGTTTTCAAAATAGGTTTGAAAATATAGTATGGTTGAAAATCTCTACCATAGTGAAGAATACGAACTAGTTAAAGAAATTTTTTTTTTAAAACTAGTACGAAATCCTTCAAGCAAGGAATAAACATAAATATTTTTCATGAAACACATGTAATTCACAGATCACTAAACACTCAAAATCCATAAAGCCCATATCATAGTCTCATGAAAACAAATCATGAGTAAACTAATAAAGTGAGTGTACAAGTGTAATGTGACACATATCAATATGAAAATATTCAATTAAGCTTAATTAAGATATTCCTTAAAACATGAAACATGAAAATCTAAATTTTCAATAAAACTAATTATACTTCAAGCATATGTATGTTTTAACAACACAAAAAGTATACATACATATCCTAAACATAATGAGACCACAAAAGTATAAGCATGGAGGCACGTGGCTCAAAAGATGTACATGTATAATCAATAGTTTGGACAAGATATACATATACATGAAGTTAAACACATGATCATAGAAACATATTCAAAATGAGGAATACAAGTTAGAATGCATGAATCATCAAAACTAGACTATACTAGAACATCTAATGGGTACAAATAAGCATCCAAGCACAAACATATATAAAGATTTATTTGTGACCCACTACATGTACAAGTATAAATTCTAGTCTTAATGAAAACTAACATTTAAACGTATATTCAAAATATGAGGCATAAAACGGGACATAAGTCAACATGATAAACATAAAAATGATCATTATGTAAATCCACATGCTATTAGAATCATGATATACATAATAGCTAAACGAATGGTGAGAACACAACAAATGGGTCCATCTAAACATGGGTGATCTCAAAAGCTATACATGCATGTCAAAGGTCTAATAAACATGGCATTCAACATACCAAACAAAACATGATTCAACAAAACAAAAATCATAAACATCCATATGATCATTATGTATATGCATGTACATTGGATCTAGGGCATACATATTAGTTAAACAAGGTGAGAACACTAAATATAGATACATATAAAACATGGGTGTCTCAAATAACTAACATGTATAACACTCATCTAATTATCATGTCATAAACATAATAATCAATAAACTAAGACATGCTATAAATTGATGAACATGATAAAGCATGCAAATAAAAATGGGAGTTAGAGATAGATACCAAAATTGATGAAGGTACCTCTCTAGTTCTCTAAACCAATGGTGGTCCTCCTCCACCAAACTTCCCTTGAAAGTGATGCATCCAAATTTGTTTTCTTTTTAAGCACGGAACGCATCTACTTCAAGGCACCAACACTCTCACGTTATGCGAGAGCCCACACCTACATCAAAAATTTAGGGGTGGTCTTTGGTACCCATTTTCTTCTGTGTCCATAGGGATTAGTATCTTTCCTAACCAAATAAGTTTATTTGCTAAATTTTCAATATGTAAACGATCACAGCAAAATCTAGCAAGGTGGCCTTTTCGACCACAATGTGTACAAATGTACACATGGGCATACATGTGATGGTAGTGACTGTGGGAAGCATGTGTATGCCGTGGAGGGTGTGCATGCAAGGATGGAGCTTGTTTCTTGCGAACCAAGGATTCCAAGCGTGTGTGATTCGAAGCACATTGGCTCAAAGTGGAGCCTAAACAATCAACACTTTTCTTTAAAATATTTATATCATTTTCAATACTTAAAGATAAAGTGGAACATGCAATAGATGTGCTAGGTGAATCTACACTAGCATGGCAAACATGAGAATCTATATCAATTTTTAAAGATTCAATTTTTCTTCAAAACCAAATCCAATTCTTTTGTAATAGAATCAATTTCATTTTTTAAAACAAGATTATCTTTTAAAACAAAATCCAATTTTGAAGATAAAACCTCATTGTTTTTCACAACATCATTACAATCATTTTTGCTTTTCAAAACATCAATCTCTTTTAGGGCAAGGTCTAGTTGAGATCTTAGTGAGTCACGTTCACTTGTAATCTCTTCCTTCTCTTGCAAAACCGATTCAAACTTGAACATAAATCCTTCATTTCTTCTTTTAATTCAAGATTATTCTTTTTCAACAAATCAGTTTTTCCAAAAAATTTTCAAGCTTTTGAGCAAGTTCCATATTCAATATTTGAACTTCAAAGCAACCATGGCAATAGGAACTAGAGCTATCATCTAGTTGAAAATCCGATTGTACCTCAGGGAGTCTTTCCCTTGGACCATGGGGCAATGCTCGTCGGACTTGTCTCTCCTAGATCTCCTCAACTTGTTAATGATCCTTGGAAGCTCGGAAGAAGTCAATATGCTCCAAACTGCAAAAGCCGAATCATAATGATCAAACACATGTAAAGATCTTCATTAAGAGATGCTCTAAGTGTTCTAAGTGCTAATGCATTGGCCTTTCTATGCTTGCTAGCATTTGGAAAGGATTCTATAGTAGTGGCCTGATAAACTAGATGTCCTAGGCTTTTTAAGTGACTACTCATCTTGGCCTTCCAATATCAAGTCTAAAAAAGTCAAACATAGGAGGGCTATCCATGAGTGCAAACTAAATGTGTGCAAATGAAAATGCAAATGAAGATTAGCAAAGTAAGATCTCACTCCTAGGTGGTTAAACATAAATATCAGGAGCGTAGGCTCTGATACCAATTGAAAATCACCTAGATGGGGGGTGAATAGGTGATTATGCTAATCTAATGAACTTAATACAAAATTAAAAAACTAATTGCAATTAATAAGAGATGCACATTCAAACAAGCCAAGCAAATAATTATGAATGAACAATATGAATAGATGCAAGACACAAAGTAAAGAGAGAGAGAGAGAGAGAGAGTAAGAGCCAAGGGATCAAGCGCAACAACAAGATATGTTTCGAGGTTCGAGCACCCAGCTCTACATCCCCGCCTTCACCCAGAAGGATTTTAAGTCCACTAGCTTGTCCACAAGGACTCCCACAAAGGGAACCTCCACCGAGGATTTGGGCAATAACAATTACAAGGAGTACCCAACTCCTCTCCTTACAAACACAACCTCCTCCTTGAGGCACAACTCCAAGCCAACAAACAATCACCTCACAACTTGAGGGATTAGCACAAAGCAATACAAGGATCACCTCACAACTTGAGGGATACAACCCAAATGCACAACCTCCTCAACACAATGAGGGAAAGGCACAAGGCCAAGCAAAGATAGGGGTTTTCAACTTGGTGGTCTAAACAACAACCACAAACAATTCTTTCCCACACAAAGATCCTATAGAATAAGATAGTAGATGTAGCTCAAGTGTGGAGAAAATCAAAGGATGGAAATCAAATACTCAAAGAAAATCTTTGGGAAAAAGCTAGAAACCAAGATGATGAAATTGAATCAAAATCTTTTCCCAAAAACCCTTTCTTGATTTTCCAAAACCTAGCAAAAACACCAAATAGATTGTTCAATTAAAGCGCAAAAACTTCTTTTGATTACTGTGAAAACACTAGAGAGTCAGGAAAATTTGCACAAAAAATCTTATAGAAAACAGGCCATTAATGGGGTATTTATAGCCCCCAGAAAAATATAGTCGTTGGCAGCAGAAACTGCCAAAAATGACCTACCGGTCGACCGGTCGGTCGACCGTCCAACGGTCACATTTTGACCGTTGGCAGCAACCGGTCGACCGTGCGGTCGACCGTCCCCAGAACCAGAGAGCAACGGCTCTCTGGGCGGTCGACCGTCCGGTCGACCGAAACAAACAGAGAGCAACCTGCTCTCAGTCGGTCGACCGAGCGGTCGACCGGCTCAAGGGGGCGTGCACGTATCCGTGCACGTCGGTCGACCGTCCTAGCCTGGCAGCAGCTGTTCTGGTCAGAAAAACATGTAATTTTTAATCCTAAAAATTCTCATAAATCTTCTAAAAATACACAAAAATAGTTTTATCATTTTATTTTGAAATATTAACTTGTGATAAAAATTTCATCACAAATAACAAACATTTTGAAACATTTTTGTGTCTTATCATTTTTACCAAATCCAAAACTTGTATTTTCTAAAACTTGGATTTTTGAATAGAAAATACATTTTGTCCAAAACTCATCCAGATACAAAAACATGATATTAAACAACATTTAGGCATGATGTATATGGATATAATCCTATATACATGAAACATATATATATCCATGTTTTTGACTTTAATTCCAAAATATGTTTTGTTAAAATTACCAAAACATAAAACACATGAAATAGACTATCAAACTAAGTTTGTCTAAGAAGTTGAAGCATGCATGTATATAGAACAAATCATATATATATTAAACCATGTAAACTTGTTTTGATCTATCTATTCAAGAAAACCAAGATCGGTTAAACCAAAAACGGAAAAACCGAAAACCAATATTCAAACATGAAACGTGTGTGTTGTGAACTTGAGCATATCATACTATTCTAATCTTTACAATTTGGATCTAAATACAAACTAAACTATGGTACCGAAGTCTTCTTGTAGAGCGCCGTCTCCAAGCCGATTCGATCCAAAACTCCTTGATCCACCGAGCAAGTGCTATATATGATCTTTGACGCTCAGGCTCTTGAATCAACATGTGAAAGCTTCTAAACTATCTTGTTGAAGCTAATCACCAACTAATAACTTGATTAATGATCTGAAACTAAAATCACAAGATTATTAGTACACATAACTACATGAGTTAATCATCATCAAAACTAGAGTGGAAGGCCTTTGGGCCAACATTTTTGTCATGCATCAAAAAGGGTAAGTACAAACAACCAAGTATAATATAGAAAACTCATGAATCAATAATGCAAACATTTAGTTCTCCACAAATGAAAGAAAATCTGTTAAAATCAGGGGCTTAGTAAAAATATCTGCTAGTTGAAAATCAGTTGAAACATAATCAATTTCAATATCATCACCTTTCTCATAATGATCTTTAAGAAAGTGATATCGAATTTCTATGTGTTTAGTCTTACTATATTGATTTGCATTTTTAGTCATATGAATAGTACTAGTATTATCACAAAATATCTTAACATGGTCATAATGTAAATCATAATTAAGGAGAGTATGTTTCATCCAAAGGACTTGTGCACAACAAGCCCCAGCCGCAACATATTCCGCCTCGGTGGTTGAGAGGGCTACAAAATTTTGTTTCTTGAAAAATCATGAAACAAGACAATTTCCTAGAAACTAACATGTTCCACTAGTACTCTTCCTATCCACTCTACAACCTGCATGGTCAGCATCCAAAAACTCATCATTGAAAATTGTTCGGTCTTGGATACCATAAACCCATTCCAATAATGCCCTTAAGATATTTAATAATGCGTTTTACCGCAATCAAGTGGGACTCTTTAGGACAGGATTAGAATCTAGCACATAGACATACACTAAACATGATATCCGGCCTACTAGCCGTTAAATATAGTAAACTACCAATCATGCTTCTATAAAGTTTTATGTCTACATTTATATCTTATTCATCCTTGTCAAGTTTCGTTGTGGTAGCCGTGGGAGTTTTGCTAGTCTTTGCCCCTTTAAGTCCAAATTTCTTGATGAGTTCTTTTGTGTATTTGGCTTGATTTATAAAGATCCCATCATTCCTTTGCTTGATTTGGAGTCTAAGGAAATAGTTTAGCTCACCCATCATAGACATTTCAAACTCATTCTGCATACATGATTCAAACTCTTTGCAAAGTCTTTCGTTAGTAGATCCAAATATAATATCATCAACATAAATTTGAACAATGAGAATGTCACCATCTACATGTTTAGTAAACAAAGTGATATCTATTTTTTCCTTAACAAAACCATTTGAAATAAGAAATGTTGAAAGTCTTTCATACCAAGCTCTAGGAGCTTGTTTTAAACCATATAAAGCTTTGTCTAGTTTGAAAACATAATCCAGATATGTAGGATCAACAAACCAAGGGGGTTGTTCAACATACACTTCCTCTTCAATAAAATCATTTAAAAATGCACTTTTGACATCCATTTGAAAAGTTTGAAATTTTTATAAGAAGTAAAAGCAAGTGTGATCCGTATGGCTTCGAGCTGTACTACGGGTGCAAAGGGTTCCTCAAAATCGATCCATCAATTTGGGTGTAACCTTGGGCTACTAACCTACCTTTATTCCTAACAACATTGTCTGACTCATCCAACTTTTTTCTAAAAATCCATGTAGTATCAATTGTTGGTCTATTATGGGGTCTAGGGACAAGATGCCAAACTTAGTTGCGCTCAAATTGATTGAGCTCTTCATGCATTGCAAGTAATCAACATGAGTTGCCCTCGGCTTCGAGGATGTTCTTTGATTGAATATGAGAAATGAAAGCATAATAGCTACAAAGATCATGGAGTTTGGAGCGAGTAGTTACTCCTTTGATACATCACCTATGATGAGTTTCTGGGATGACTTGTAGTGTATCTCTAATTTTTTGGAAGTGGTTGTGATGGTTCTATTCAACCTCTTGAACTTCACCTTGCTTATCAAGTTTTGGCTTGTCTTCTTGGGTAGGTGAGTCCTTCAAGGTTACTTTCTCCATGTCTTCACCTAAAGAATCAATCTCTACAATATTCTTAACAAAAGCATCAGATTCTTCAAACGTAACATGCATATATTCTTCAATTGTAAGAGTGAATTTATTGAATATTCTATAAGCCTTACTAGTGTTAGAATAACCAACAAAAATAGCTTCAAATGCCTTAGTAACAAATTTACCTAAGTTATCTTTGGTATTTAAAGCAAAACATTTGCATCCAAAAACTCTAAAATACGAAACATTAGGCTTTCTCAAATAATAAATTTCAAAAAAAGTTTTAGAAGAATTTTTACAAAAATAAATTCTATTTGATATGTAACATGCGGTGTTTACGGCCTCGGCTCATAAATATTGAGGGAGTCCGTATTCACTAATCATTGTCCTAGTCATTTCTTGAAGAGTACGATTCTATCTTTCAATGACTCCATTGTTATGGAGTTTTAGGATAAGATAATTCATGCCTAATTCCATTTTCTTCACAATAAGTGAAAAAGAATGGTTAATAAACTCACCACCTTCATCACTTCTTATGCGCAAAATTGAAAATCCTTTTTCTTTTTCAGCCCTTTTTTGAAAAATATTAAAATACAAAAAAGCTTGATCTTTATGTTCCAAAAAGAAAATCCAAGTAAAAAGGGAAAAGTCATCGACTAATACAAAGACAATACTATTTTCATTTAAACTTTTAGTTTTAGTAGGACCAAACAAATTCATGTAGATTAACTCTAATGGTCTAGATGTCATGATATCTTTGATTGGTTTGAAAGAGAACTTGGTTTGTTTCCCAAGTTGGCACGCATCACAAATACGGTCCTTTTAAACTTCAAGTAAGGAATACCCTTCATCGATTCCTTAGAGTTAATTCTAGATAGATGGTCAAAAGATAAATGGCCTAATCTTCTTTGTCATAACCAAGAATCCTCATTGAAAGCATTTAAACATTTAGCATTGCAATCTAGGTTTAACATATCAATAATATATACATTATTTTCACGAAATCTGGAAGAATACAAGCATTGGTTTTACAATCTAAAATGTTACATGAAGAATCATCAAAAAAAAACTTCGAAACCTTGATCACATAGTTGACTAATACTTAAGAGATTATATTTAAGTCTATCAACTAAAATAACATTTTCAATCAAAGAAGATGAACCAATCTTAATGTTACCTATACCGATAATGTTGCCCTTTGAGTCATCTCTGAAGGTAACGGTGCCACCTTCATGATGCCTTGATAGGGTTGTAAAATTGTTGATGTCCCAAGTCATGTACCTTGAGCAACCGCTATCAAGATACCACCGCTCCCTACGTCTTAGAGCCTTGGTGTGTACCTACATTAAATAATAAAGTTGTTGATTTTGTTACCCCATATTTTCTTGGGTCCTATACCGTTAGTACTTCAAAACCCAAACATGAATATTTGAAGTATTTATACGATCAAAACAAAATTTAGCCGAGTGACCCTTTCGGCCACAATAAGTACATGTATAAATTCTATCATACATGAATGCATGATGTGCTTGATGAGCATGTGGTGCATGAGCATGCTTTGTGTGTGATTTAGAAGTTTGAGCATGTATAGTATGAATATGTCTTTTTGAGGCATTTTCTTGAAAACATGTCTTCTAATTTAGCTTTATTGAACTTACATTTCTTTAAAACATTTCCCAAATTGTTGATTTTAATTTTTAAGATAGAAATTTCATTTTTATCAATCTTGGAAAACTTAGCTTTACATGAGGTCTTATATGCATCAAAATCTTTTTGTGTGATAGAAGAGTGGAAGAGACATCTTCTTTTTCTTTAGAAAGAATGATAATTTTGTTTTGAAGAACTTCATTTTCCTTTATCATTTTTAGATAATTTTTCTTTAAGACATTATAATTATCTGAAAATTCTACAAATGCATCTCTTATATCATTTATAGTTAACCCACAATCATCAAGGGATGATTCAGAATTTATCTTGGGTGTGTTACCATTTGCCATGAAATACACGTTTGTTGTGTCCTCCTTCTCTTTGGATTCACTTTCTGAATCCCATGTGGCTATGAGAGCTTTCTTCATAGATAGCTTCTTTGGCTTATTTGAGGAAGATGACTTGTTTCTGAACTTCGGACATTCGGCCATGATATGTCCGAGTTTTCGACAGTTGAAACAGATGATTTTCTTTTCCTCCTTTCCTTGCCATCATCTCCTATGGTTAATTTTACCTTATTGTACATCCTTCTTACCTTTCTTACGAGGAGAGATAGATCTTCATCTTCTTCTTCTTCTTCATCATCGTCGGAGAAGGTGGGAGTAGACTTGAAGGCGATAGTCTTCTTCTTTTGTGGAGCCATTTCTTCTCTAGCTTACTTAAGGTTGCCGATAAGACCAATGAGCTCCATCTCTTCTTTATCGTTCAACTCTTCAATGTAGTGGCTTTGACTCCTATGATGGTGGAAGTGCACGAATGACCTTCCGGACCTTTTGATCATTGTCGATTCACCACCTAAAGAAGAAAGACCATTAGTTATTTTAGTAAATTTCATAATCATATCATCAATAGACTCATTTTCATGTAAAATGAAGTTTCATATTGAGAACACAAGAGATTAATTTTAGCTATCTTGACTTGTGATGTTCCCTCATGAGTGACTACTAAGTGTGACAAAATCTCGTAGGCGGATTTGTAATGAATGACCCTAGCTAAGTCATCTTCATTCAAGGCTAGAAACAATGCGTTTTGTGCCTTTGCATTTGCCTCATATTCCTTGGAGGCTATATCGGACTAAGTGTCTTCATCACCGGTGGGTGCACTAAAAGGTTTAGTCTTCGCTTTTGCAACCCGGCTTCCTAAGGATTGCAAAAATACGGTCATCCTAACTTCTATATGGGAAAATTAAGGCCATCAAACTTGGGAGGGGTCCTAATATCATCGGCCATGTTTACTAGTGGATGAGAATGAATAAGTCAATGAAATGATTAGCAAATAGGATCTCTCTAAGGATGTTAAGCCTAAAACTAGAGACCAAAGCTCTGATACCAATTGAAATTACACCTAGAGTGGGGGTGAATAGGTGTATTGCTAATCAATTAGGAAATTCAATACAATATAAAATGAGATGATGCAACCGATCACTCTAAATAAGACTGAAGCTGAATTCCCCGTGAAGGGCTCTGAACTTCTCCTCGTGATTTCTCTAGATTAGAGTTTGAGGTACGTAATTGCTATCTTATTGTGAAGAGTATAGATTAGCAATAATTAATGAATAAAAGCAAATAAGTAGAGACAAGAAAGTAATCATAAACAAGAAAATTTATTTCGAGGTTCGAGCCACTGCTCTACGTCCCCGCCTTCACCACCGTGAAGGATTTTCCAAATACACTCCTCTAGTCCAGAGGTAGCGTAAAAATAATGGAACAACCTCTGGGTGATCAAAAGACCACAAACTCTTTCTTGCAAAACTCTCTTACAAAACCCTATAGGGTAAAATATAAATTTGAAGCTCAAGAATTTATAAGTGAGAGCAAAATTAGAAGAGAGATTTTTAGAACCAAAACTTGAAGTTGACTTTTGAAAATAAAAGCACAAAACTGAAACTTGAAAGCTCTTTTACTGGAAAAACCCAAACTTGATTTTTCAAATAGAATTGTTATAGTTTTATGTTGAACTCAACCTTAATGATCCCTTTATATAGGTTTTAGGAAGAGCAAACTTAGAATAGTTTTACCAGCATAAAAGAGGAAGAAATTGACCCTTAAAATCAACTATTCACGTTTTAAATTTAAACATTTTTTAAAATTTGTTTAAAAAAAAAGCCGTTGCTGCCAATCTGGCAGACTGCCGGTCGACCGGCCGGTCGAACGGCCCTATTTAAAAATTTAACCGTTAGGATTTGATCGGTAAAAAGCAAGTACTAAAATAAGAGAAGGAAGTGTGGGTTGATGTTACTGCTTTTGCGATTCTTCCATAATAGCGAAGTGGCTATACGGGTCGTATCCACAAGGAGGGAGAGCGATGGAAGCTTGATGTGGCTTTTATGTTCAAGACGAAAGAAAATTCTTGTTTCCAAATAAGAATTGAAAAGTGAAAGAAGTTGTTTTTAAGAATTGTTGGAAAATGTTTTGGTAGTTTGTAAAAGTGATTTTTTTCTTAGTTGTAAAAATGCATGGCTAACTTTCTACTAAGTGCTCCCACTAATTTCTAACTTTTTGAAGATAGCCTCACGATGGATCATAGGCAAACACAACCCTTGTGCGTTGGAACTATTCACGTGGAAATCGAGTGAAAGTTCATCCTAAAACTTAGCTTTACACGGCAAAAACTCGGACATTCCCTTATCAAGATCCGATAAAAGGCGAGAATAAGGGAAGACTCGAGTGCACTGTCGGTATCGGCAAAGTTAAAAGGAAAAGACTCTAACTTACAATAATAAGTAAAGTATTCAACTCATAAATCATCAAAACTCATTAAGCATGAAGTATAAGAAAGTAGATACTTGTAGGTAAATTAGAGCTAGAACCCTCGTCTTAAGATGCCATAGCTCTCATTTGCATAAGGCTTGTTTGGCACTATTGACTCATGCGGGTTATCAACAAGTGTTAGAAATTAGTGGGTTAGTAGTTAGTTAGCCATGCTAAATGAAAAAGTTAGTTAGCCATAAAAGTAAAAGAAACATCAAAGTAGAAGAAGTGGAAAGAGGGAGTTACACTACAAGAAAACAAAAGAAAGAAAAGTTAAAGAGAGGAAGTTACACTACACAAAGTAAAAGAGAAGAAGTGGAGAAGAAAGAAATTACACTACAACAAGTAAAAGTAAATGCAAAGACAAGTAAATGAAAGAAGGAAGAGAAGTAGTACTTGTATTATCTTGTCACCCTTCAAATACACACTTTACACACTCTCTCTCTTTCACTTTAATGGCTAAAACCTAAAACTAGAAGAAGAAGAACAACAACAACTACAAACTAAAACAAGATTACAAAATTTGCTTAAACTCTGATCTGCTCAAACTGAAGACCCCAGGGGGGGTATTTATAGGCACCAGGGGAAAGAGGGCCACGTGAACAGCACGTAGCCCAAAACGTGAGCGCGCGCGCGCCCAAAGTGCCAAGGGCCGCGTTTCCACGGCCCAGACTGGGCGGCGCACGCCCAGTTTTGGGAAGCGCGTTGCCCAGTCTGTCTTCTGTCCACCTGACTTCTGGATTTGTGATTGGACGCCCTGGCCTGACAAAATCTTCACCCTAAAGTCAATGGCTACTTGGTAGGCTTTTAATCACCATTAAATGGTGATTTAGGTCTTCTTCTTCATTTGCACACCATGGACCTAGAATCAAGCAAGCAAGGTATTATTAGCAGAATTTATTATCAAGTAAATGTGAGAATGTGATGAAAATTATGCAAAATTAGAGACTAATCACACCCCCACACTTATCTTTTTGCTCGTCCCGAGCAAAACAAAAATAAGAAAATTATTATACCACTTTCGCAGGTAATGCGATTGCACTGAGCATGTGCAACAAGCCTTTAAACCTCTAGGTTTCCCCTAAAGGAGGAGTGTTGTCTCCTGAGGGTTTTTAGCGGATTGCACCCACAAAATCCATAAGTAAAGAAAAGAAATTAGTTGTAAGAATTTTTTAATAAATATATATAAATACATGAAAAAAACTTTCAATCATCTAAGTAAAAATGACCGAATGATGTAAGAATTAGGTTTAACCCTCATAAGTCCTCTTATATTTTAGACTTCATAAAAGAAGAAACTATGATTTTTCTTTAAATTTAGAAATGATCTTGTACTTCTAACTCATTCTTTTATTTTGCTTTAGATAGATATGCATACTGTGTAAGTGTGATGTGCTTGGGATTTTTCAACTCAACTTTGAATACTATTTTATTAATGTTTACTTATTATTCCTGGTTTCATTAGGCTTTCTACTTCACTTATGTAGCACATATCAAACCGATGACTCCCAAACCAGATGGTCTTAGGGCACCAGGTGGAAAAACACCCTTCAGGTCAAATATGTAAGTGGAATAGGCCAAGAAATCAAGATTTATTTATATAAAATTTTTGGCGTGAATATCATGCTTCTTGAAGCACAATTATCCAGCTTTGTGTTTTGTTTTTTTTGTTTTTTTTTTGCATGAGTAATCATGCTTCTTGAGGCACAATTATCCAGCTTTGTAATTTTTTTCAAGAGTTGTGTCTCTAAATCCCAAGCATGTGTGTGTGAATTATGCATATTCTACTAAGGCAAAAAAAAGGTATGAGTTATTTTCCTTATCCTTCCTATCTTTTTAGTCAAACCATTCTTTCTTGTTTACTTAGGCAAAAATAAAGATTTATTACTAAGGTTCCCGTAATTCCTATAGTCTTTTGGTATTTTTATAAAGAGTATGAAATTTCTTTTCAATCTGAGATTTTTTTTTTGAAAAGAAAAATAAAGAAGAAAAAGAAAAAGTGTTAGCACCCCCCCACACCTATCTAATGCATTGTCCTCAATGAATGCATATGGAAATGCAATGCAATAAATACGGGGAAGGAATGATGTCATCGTCATTGTGGCCAAGTGCGAATAGGCAAAAGAAATGTCAAAAAGAATGTACACGGGGTAAGCATATAAACAGTTTTTTTTTTGGTTGTTTGTTGGGGTTAGGTGTATGACGGGACAAAAGAATCAGCACACTATCATCTGGAATCATCGGCTCAGTGGTCAAGAAGGGCTTCAGTCTTTGCCCATTCACTTTAAATTCCGTGTGATTTTTAGGGTCTGCAATAAGCACAGCACCGTGTGGGAAAACAGTGCGCACAATGAATGGTCCCGACCAACGAGTTTTTAGTTTCCCCGCAAAAATATGAAGCCTAGAATTGTACAGCAGAACCCTATCTCCCGGGGCAAAGTTTTTCCGGGTTATGAATTGGTCATGGAAAAGTTTGGTCCTGCTCTTGGTGATTCGTGCATTCTCATAAGCTTCATTCCGTATCTCCTCTAATTCAGAAATCTGCAGTTTCCTGAGTTCACCGGCCTTGGTCAGGTCAAAGTTGAGTTGCTTAATTGCCTAGAGGGCCCGGTGTTCTAATTCTACTGGCAGATGACAGGCTTTTCCAAACACGAGTCTGTAAGGAGACATCCCCAGAACTGTCTTAAATGCGGTACGGTAAGCCCACAATGCATCATTGAGCTTAACCGACCAATCCTTTCGTTTTGTCCGACAGTCTTTTCCAGAATGAGCTTGATCTGTCGGTTGGTGACTTCTACCTGCCCATTTGTCTGGGGATGATACGGGGTTGATAACTTGTGATTGATGGAATATTTTCACATCAGAGTTTCAAAAACTCTGTTGCAGAAATGTGATCCATTATCACTAATTATCGCTCTCGGGGTGCCAAATCGGGAGAAGATGTTATCTTTAAGAAATTTGACAACCACTTTGTTGTCATTCGTCTTGGTCGGCACAGCTTCTACCCATTTAGAGACATAATCAACAGCAACCAAAATGAATTGGTTACCGAAGGAATTGGGGAATGGCCCCATGAAATCGATACCCCAAACATCAAAGATTTCAACTTCAAGGATTGCATTCAGGGGCATCATGTCTCTTCTAGAAATTTTCCCGATTTTCTGACAATTTGCACATGACTTGCCAAAATGATATGAATCCTTGAACAAAGTGGGCCAGTAGAACCCACTTTGTAGAACCTTCTCTGCAGTCTTACGGGGACCGAAGTGTCCTCCGCATGCAAGATCATGACAAAAGCTGAGCACACTCCTCTGTTCCTCCTCGGGTATGCATCATCTAATTATTTGGTCTGGACAATACTTAAAAAGATACGGTTCTTCCCAGAAGAAGTACCGTACTTGGGCAAAGAAGCAGTATTGGTCTTGCTTTGTTCAGTCAGCGAGTAATTGTCCCGTGGCCAGGTAATTAACTATGTCAGCATACCAGGGTTCCTTAAGAATGGCTAGGATGTGCTCATCAGGAATATTCTCGTTGATCGGAGCTTGGATGGTTGGTGCATTCGGAATTCGTGAAAGATGATCAGTAACCACATTTTCAATACCTCGTTTATCCCGGATTTCTAAGTCAAATTCTTGAAGCAAAAGGATCCACCGAATCAGTCGAGCTTTTGCTTCCTTCTTGGTCATGAGGTATTTCAGAGTCAAGTGATCCGTGAAAATCACCGTTTTCGAACCTAACAAGTGTTGGCCCAAGGTTACAATCACCCTTGTTTAGTGTATTTTGATGATTACAAAACATATTAGTTATTTGTACTAATAACAATTGTTGTTTAAGTGTGTTTCAGGTTTATCATCACACTAGAAGTACTCTCACTCAAATATAAAGTTTTTGGACTCAAGACATTTCAAATTGGGCTCAAAGTGCAATATTGAAGATCAAGTGAAGATTGCCCATGTTGAAGTCTTGAAGACCTAGAAGTTTGTAAGTTTAGTTTGTTAAAGATTGAATATGTGAAATTTGGCTCTAGGATTTGCACACACATTTGTTTTGTATGTTTCCTTTGTTTTTGAAAATGTTTATTTCTAAGTTTATGCCTTAGTTTATACATACATGTACTCAAAGCTTTATATCTTCAAAAACTTGTTTAAAACATGATATAAACTATTTTCTGCATAACACTTAGCTTCAGATTTTTTTTTTAAAGAATTTTACAAAATTTTCTATCTCAAAAATCTGCCCAGAATCCTGTTTCAGGCAGACCGGTCGACCGGCAGTCGACCGGCTGCTGTGTCGGACATGCACAGGTTGTGCATGTCTGTCGGTCGACGGACCAACAGACCGGTCGACCGAAAATAGATGTTTGCTCTCTGTATCTTTTCGGTCGACTGGGTCGGTCGACCGATAGAAGGAAACTGTGTTTCCTAATTGAGATCGGTCGACTGGCAGTCGACCGGAGCCCCAACGGCTCTTTTGCCAGCAGGGACCCGGTCGACCGGCAGTCGACCGGTAGGCCTGCAACAAGCCATAACGGCTCTTTCTTCTTTTGGAATTTCTGAAAAACTGTTTTTAGTTTTCTCTTTTACAGAGTTTTTAGGAGTTGTTGGGACTCTTTTTCTGATCAAATTAGCTGGAAAAATCAGAGTTTTTAACCTATTCTCTCCCTATAAATAGTGGGGAATAGGCCTTAGTTATTTACCAAGAAAAATACAAGTTTTCATTGTTTTCAAGTGAAAGAGAAAAATAGTTTAAAGCTTTCATTTCCATTCTTTCAAATTGGTTTTTCAGTTGTTGTTTGATCTCTAATATCACTCTACAACTGAAGCTTTTCTCACCACACTTCATAGAGCCAAAAATTTCATATTCTTTCTATAAGGGAAGTTGTAAAAGAGTGAGAGTGTTTGTAAAGAGAAAGAGTGTTGTGGTCTAGTTGAGATCACAAATTTGTAATCCTTGTTCTTGTGGAGACAAGCTCCTCGGTGGAGTTTCTTTGTAAGGTGAAGCTACGGGCTTGAGGTCTTTGGAGGCCTAACTTGTACGGGATCCTAAGGGGATAGTGGAAACCCTTCACGGAGGTGAAGGCGGGGACTAGAGCAACGGGCTCGAACCTCGAAACAAATCATCCTTGTTTGCGATTGCCTTTGCGTTCTTCTTGCTTTCAATTTCTTTTGTTTTATATTGCCTTGAATTATTTGCTTGAGTAACTAACCCTCTACTTGTGGAATCTTGTGGTGCTATACTTGTTGTGTTACATTGTGAGCCTTTCATTTTCATCATCATACTTGGCATTGATCAATCACACCTCAATACAACACGGTTGCATTGCGCACCTCTAACCATTTAAGGGGAATTGGGAGGAAGGAGTTCAGAACCTCGCAAGGGGTATTCGGCTCTTAGTCGTGTTTTTGAGAGATTGTTGCATCACTCATTTCATAAGTTTAAAAAGATCATTAGATTAGCAATTACACCTATTCACCCCCCCTCTAGGTGTATTTCAATTGGTATCAGAGCTTGGACTCTAGGATTTGGCTTAACAACCTTAGAGAGATCCTCATATTGCTAATCATTTCATTCATTTCCACATAGTAAACATGGCCGATGGTATTAAGACACCCCCTAAGTTTGATGGACTTAACTTTCCCATATGGAAGGTTAAGATGACTGTTTTCTTGCAATCTCTAGGTAGCCGAGTTGCAAAGGCCGTGACTAAACAATTTAGTACCCCGATGGTGATGAATCTACTTGGTCCGAAATTGAGACCAAGGAGTTTGATGCCAATGCTAGGGCTCATTATGCACTCCTACAAGCCCTCAATGATGATGACATAGCTAGAGTCATCCATTACAAATCCGCCTATGAGATTTGGACCCATTTGCTAGTAACACATGAGGGGACATCACAAGTGAAGAGGGCCAAGATAGACCTTCTTCGGTCCCAATATGAAAATTTTAGCATGCAAGAACATGAAACCATAGATGATATGGTTACTAAATTTACTAAGATTACTAATGGGCTTTCTTCTCTAGGTGAAGACATCAACAACGACCAAAGGGTGAGAAAGATCATCCGGGCTCTTCCTCCATCATGGGAAGTGAAAGCTACAACATTGAAGGAACTCAATGATAAAGATGAGATTGAGCTCATCGGACTCATTGGGAATTTAAAAACCCATGAGATGGAGAGGAAGGCAAGGGAGGACATGGCACCTACCAAAAAGAAGACCATTGCCTTCAAAAGTCATGCTACCTACTCCGACGAAGATGATGAAGAAGAAGATGACGAGGAGCTCTCACTTCTAGTCAAAAATGTCCGGAGGATGTACAACAAGGCAAAGTTCCAAGGAAGGAGGAGATGGCAAGGAGGCAAGGAAGAAAGGAAGATCATTTGCTTTAATTGCCAAAAGCCGGGACACATAGTAGCGGAGTGTCCGGACCAAGTGAAGCCATCTTCATCCAAGAAGCCATACAAGAAGAAGGCTATGAAAGCAACATGGGATGACGAAAGTGAATCCGAGGAGGAGATCGACACCGCCAATATGTGCTTCATGGCAAATGAGAGCACAAGCAAGGTAACCCCCTCAACTCCTTTTGATGAAGATTTATCCATGGATGAGTTAAGTGAAGCATTTATAGAACTTTCTCAAAATTATGACTTCATGAAGAAAAAGTACTTGAAAATGAAAAGGATAATGAATCTTTGAGTATTCAAGTGTTAAATCTTTCTAAAGAAAATAATGACTTGCATTCTTCTTTAGTTTCCACTAAAAATGATTTTGAAAAATATAAGATTGCTTGTAAAGGAAAGACCCCATTTGTAGATTCTAATGAGATTGCCATGCTTAAGGAAAGATTAGACTCATTAGATGTTGTTTTGAAAAAGTGTAGTGAGTTTGATAAGAAGAAGATGGAGAATATGTTTCCTAAGAAACAAGCTCCTAAGAAAAAATGTTCATCATGCTCATGCTCATGTACATGCTACACAACCTATGCATCATGGTAAACCCCCAAAGCATGCTCACACTTCACATACACACCATGCATTTATGTATAGAAAAGTGTACACATGTTCACATTGTGGACGGAAAGGACACTTAGCTAATTTTTGCTATGATAGACTAAGTGCATCATCTCATAATGTTTGGGTTCGTAACACTAACTTTCAAGGACCCAAGAAAGTTTGGGTACCAAAGTCAACAATTGTTTTAAATGATATAGGTACTTTCCAAAGCCCAACGACGTAGAGGTTTTGGTATCTTGATAGCGGTTGCTCAAGGCACATGACTTGGGACATCAACAACTTTGCAACCCTATCAAGATATCATGAAGGTGGCACCGTCACCTTCGGAGATGACGCCAAGGGTAAAATCATCGGTATTGGTAATGTAAAACTTGGCACCTCTCCTTTAATTGAAAATGTAGTTTAGTTGATGGCCTCAAGCATAATCTCTTGAGTGTTAGTCAACTTTGTGATAAAGGTTTTGATGTTGTTTTTGATAATGTTTCTTGTAGAGTAATTGATAGAACTTCTAATGTTTGTGTATTTTCCGGTTTTCGTGAAAGCAATGTTTATATGATTGATATGTTAAATATGTCTTGTAATATTACTTGTTTAAAAGCCCTCGATGATGACTCTTGGTTGTGGCATAGGAGATTAGGGCATATTTCTTTTGATCATATTTCTAGATTAAATTCAAAGGAAATGGTGAAAGGTATTCCTTCATTGAATTTTGAAAAGGACCGAGTTTGTGACTCATGTCAATTTGGGAAACAAACTAAGTCTTCTTTCAAGTCAATTAAGGATATCATGACATCACGTCCTTGGAATTAATCCATATGGATCTATTTGGCCCAACACAAACCAAAAGTCTAAGTGGGAATAGATTTGCTTATGTTTTAGTTGATGATTTTTCGCGTTTTACTTGGGTTTATTTTCTTGAACATAAAAGTCAAACCTTTTCACATTTTCAAGCCTTTAAGAAAAGAGTTGAAAAGGAAAATGACTCCTCAATAATTAAAATAAGAAGTGATAGAGGAGGTGAGTTCATTAACCTTCCCTTTACCACTTTTTGTGAGGAACATGGAATAAAACATGAACTTTCTTGTCCTAGAACTCCACAACAAAATGGAGTAGTTGAGCGGAAAAATCGTACTTTACAAGAGATGGCTAGGACAATGTTAATGAATATGGTCTACCACATTATTTGTGGGCCGAGGCCGTTCATACTTCATGTTACATTGCAAATCGTGTTTTCCTATGTAAAAATACTACTAAGACTTCTTATGAGATGTATTTTCTAGAAAACCTAATGTTTCTTATTTCAAAGTGTTTGGTTGCAAATGTTTTGTTTTAAATACAAATATTAATTTGGGAAAATTTGATGCTAGATCATATGAGGCTATTTTTGTAGGTTACTCAAATACTAGTAAGGCTTATAGAGTCTTCAATAGGTCAACTTTGACTATTGAGGAATCTATTCATGTTAAATTTGAGGAATCTAACAAGTTTGTTAAGAATTGTGTAGAAATTGATGCTTTAGATGAAGGTTGGAGAAAGTGACCTTGGAGGATGCTTCTACCATGGGAGACAAGCCAAAGGATGGTGATGGAAGTGAAGCCAAAGTGGAAGAGGCTCAAGGAAATGAACATCAAGCAAATGAAGAGGAGCCCTCTCAACCACTACAAAGGATTGGAGATTCAATCCGCATCATCCCAAGGACCTCGTCATAGGTGAAGTATCAAAAGGGGTAACCACTCGCTCTAAGATTCAAGATTTTTGTGGTAATTTTGCTTTTATTTCACACATAGAACCTAAAAATGTCCTCGAGGCCGAGGCCGATTCATATTGGTTGCTTGCTATGCAAGAGGAGCTCAATCAATTTGAGCGCAACCAAGTTTGGCACCTTGTTCCTAGGCCCCAAGATAGACCAACTATTGGTACTAAATGGATCTTTAAGACAAGTTGGATGAATCGGGTAATGTAGTTAGAAACAAGGCTAGGTTAGTTGCCCAAGGTTACACTCAAATCGAGGGAATCGATTTTGAAGAAACCTTTGCACCCGTAGCACGGCTCGAAGCCATACGGATGACCTTAGCATATGCCTCATTTAAAGATTTTAAGTTATTTCAAATGGATGTAAAGAGTGCTTTTCTTAATGGTTATATTGATGAGGAGGTGTATATTGAACAACCCCCGGGTTTGTTGATCCTACACACCCTAATTATGTTTATAAATTAGATAAAGCACTATATGGTTTGAAACAAGCCCCTAGGGCTTGGTATGAAAGATTGTCTTCAATTTTGCTTTCAAATGATTTTAAGAAAGGAAAAGTTGATAAAACATTATTTACTAACATATAGATCAAGATATCCTCATAGTTCAAATTTATGTTGATGACATTATTTTTGGATCTACTAATGTTCACTTTGCAAGAATTTTGAGTCATGCATGAAAAAGGAATTCGAGATGTCTATGATGGGGGAGCTCAACTTCTTCCTTGGACTTCAAATCAAGCAACGTAGTGATGGGACATTCATCAACCAAGCCAAGTACACCAAAGAACTCATCAAGAGGTTCGGGCTTGAAGGATCCAAAGTAGCAAAGACTCCCATGGCAACCACTACGAAACTTGACAAGGACGAACAAGGTAAGGAAGTAGACATCAAATTATTTCGTAGCATGATTGGTAGTTTACTCTATCTTACGGCTAGTAGGCCGGATATCATGTTTTCCGTATGTTTATGTGCACGTTTTCAATCATGTCCTAAGGAATCACACTTAATAGCGGTAAAACGCATAATTAGGTATCTTAGGGGCACAATTGATTTAGGTTTGTGGTATCCGAAAACTAACCAATTTACCATGACTAGTTATTCGGATGCCGACTATGCCGGTTGTAGGGTAGATAGGAAGAGCACAAGTGGCACTTGCCAATTCTTGGGTAATTGTCTTGTGTCTTGGTCTTCCAAGAAGCAAAATAGTGTAGCCCTTTCAACCGCCGAGGCGGAGTATGTAGCAGCCGGAGCTTGTTGTGCACAAGTACTCTGGATGAAACATACTCTTCTCGATTTTGATTTACATTTTGATCATGTTAGATTTATTGTGATAATACTAGTGCTATTCACATGACCAAAAATGCTAATCAACATAGTAAAACCAAACATATAGACATTAGATATCATTTTCTTAGAGATCACTTTGAAAAAGGTGACATTGATATCGATTTTGTTTCCACAGATTTTCAACTTGCAGATATTTTCACAAAACCTTTAGATTATGTAAGATTTTCATTTATTTGTGGTGAATTGAATGTATGTAAGATTGATACTTAAAATATCTAAGTTTGTTTTGTTTTGGTTTCTAATATGTTTGTTTGTCTTAAAATTTTTTTTTTAACCCTTTTGATGTATGACAAAAAGGGGAGAAAAATATATAAGTTTGGAGAAAAATATATAAGTTTGGAGAAAAAGAATATAAGTTGATAAAATTGTTGAGAGAAAATATACTAGTTTGTATACTTAGACATTTGAAACATAATAGTTTGTTCATTATTGGTTTTCCTTGACATTATTTGGTTTTCCTTAAATTTATGGTGATGACTTTTTCAAATGCTTTATGTATGATTTCATAGTTTTTCATATTCATGATAGATACATAGCATTGTTTGAGGGGAGCTTTCCAAGCTTCTTTTTCCTCTCTTTATTTGTTTAATAACTATATGTTTTGTCATCATCAAAAAGGGGGAGATTGTTGCCCAAGGTTACAATCACCCTTGTTTAGTGTATTTTGATGATTACAAAACATATTAGTTATTTGTACTAATAACAATTGTTGTTTAAGTGTGTTTCAGGTTTATCATCACACTAGAAGTACTCTCACTCAAATACAAAGTTTTTGGACTCAAGACATTTCAAATTGGGCTCAAAGTGCAATATGAAGATCAAGTGAAGATTGCCCATGTTGAAGTCTTGAAGACCTAGAAGTTTGTAAGTTTAGTTTGTTAAAGATTGAATATGTGAAATTTGGCTCTAGGATTTGCACACACATTTGTTTTGTATGTTTCCTTTGTTTTTGAAAATGTTTATTTCTAAGTTTATGCCTTAGTTTATACATACATGTACTCAAAGCTTTATATCTTCAAAAACTTGTTTAAAACATGATATAAACTATTTTCTGCATAACACTTAGCTTCAGATTTTTTTTAAAGAATTTTTACAAAATTTCTATCTCAAAAATCTGCCCAGAATCCTGTTTCAGGCAGACCGGTCGACCGGCAGTCGACCGGCTGCTGTGTCCGGACATGCACAGGTTGTGCATGTCTGTCGGTCGACCGGACCAACAGACCGGTCGACCGAAAATAGATGTTTGCTCTCTGTATCTTTTCGGTCGACTGGGTCGGTCGACCGATAGAAGGAAACTGTGTTTCCTAATTGAGATCGGTCGACTGGCAGTCGATCGGAGCCCCAACGGCTCTTTTGCCAGCAGGGACCCGGTCGACCGGCAGTCGACCGGTAGGCCTGCAACAACCCATAACGGCTCTTTCTTCTTTTGGAATTTCTGAAAAACTGTTTTTGGTTTTCTCTTTTACAGAGTTTTTAGGAGTTGTTGGGACTCTTTTCTGATCAAATTAGCTGGAAAAATCAGAGTTTTTAACCTATTCTCTCCCTATAAATAGTGGGGAATAGGCCTTAGTTATTTACCAAGAAAAATACAAGTTTTCATTGTTTTCAAGTGAAAGAGAAAAATAGTTTAAAGCTTTCATTTCCATTCTTTCAAATTGGTTTTTCAGTTGTTGTTTGATCTCTAATATCACTCTACAACTGAAGCTTTTCTCACCACACTTCATAGAGCCAAAAATTTCATATTCTTTCTATAGGGAAGTTGTAAAAGAGTGAGAGTGTTTGTAAAAGAGAAAGAGTGTTGTGGTCTAGTTGAGATCACAAATTTGTAATCCTTGTTCTTGTGGAGACAAGCTCCTCGGTGGAGTTTCTTTGTAAGGTGAAGCTACGGGCTTGAGGTCTTTGGAGGCCTAACTTGTACGGGATCCTAAGGGATAGTGGAAACCCTTCACGGAGGTGAAGGCGGGGACTAGAGCAACGGGCTCGAACCTCGAAACAAATCATCCTTGTTTGCGATTGCCTTTGCGTTCTTCTTGCTTTCAATTTCTTTTGTTTTATATTGCCTTGAATTATTTGCTTGAGTAACTAACCCTCTACTTGTGGAATCTTGTGGTGCTATACTTGTTGTGTTACATTGTGAGCCTTTCATTTTCATCATCATACTTGGCATTGATCAATCACACCTCAATACAACACGGTTGCATTGCGCACCTCTAACCCATTTAAGGGGAATTGGGAGGAAGGAGTTCAGAACCTCGCAAGGGGTATTCGGCTCTTAGTCGTGTTTTTGAGAGATTGTTGCATCACTCATTTCATAAGTTTAAAAAGATCATTAGATTAGCAATTACACCTATTCACCCCCCCTCTAGGTGTATTTCAACAAGTAGGGGCGGAATTTTTCTAACGCAAAGACAACGGCCAAGAATTCCTTCTCAGTCGTTGTATATTCTATTGGGCGTCATTCAAGGTCCTACTCGAATAGTAAATCACGTGCTGCCTATTATCGATGCGCTGTCCTAGAACAGCACCAATTGCAAAATCAGATGCATCACACATGATTTCAAATGGCTGGGCCTAATTAGGTGCAGAAATCAGTTCTTGCTTAAGCTCTCCCCAAGACTCGAAACATTCATCATTGAAGTCAAAGGGCACGTCCTTAGCGAGTAGGTTAGTTAAGGGCCTCGCAATTTTGCTAAAGTCCTTAATGAACCGTCGGTAGAACCCAGCATGCCTAAAAAGGATCTAAATCCTTGATGCTTTTGGGGTGGTGGGAGCTTAGCAATCACTTCTACCTTAGCCTTATCCACTTCTATGCCTCTCCTTGAAATCTCATGGCCCAAGACAATCCCCTGTCTCACCATAAAATGACATTTTTCCCAGTTTAGAGTTAGAGGTTCTTCTCAATGCATATTTGTAGCACTAACTCTAAGTGATGAAGACATTGATCAAATGAATCTCCGTAGATGGAGAAGTCATCTATGAAAATCTCAAGAAAACGTTCTGATTGAGTTTTTACCTGCACACAAAAATAAAGAATATCAGATTTAGAACAAGTTGTGCAAGGTTCTCAATTCGAATCCGCGGTAGTAGTGGCTATGCGGGTTGTGATCCTCAGGGAGGGACTAGCGATGGAAGCTTTGTCAATAAGTTATCTCTAAAATTTTTATTAATTAAAGTTAAGTTAGAAAGAAAGAAGAATGAGAATTAGAAGTGATATTTACAATGAAAGTGAGGAAAGAAATTGGGAATATGGTGGTGTGTTCTAAACTAAAGAAAGAAAAGAAAGAAAATTAAACACATACATACCAACCTCTTCAGTCTTGCTTACCTTTGATCCTTTTGCGATGACTTACTTTGCTTTGGAAGGCGTTCAAGTATGGCGTATAGGATCTTCCACCTTCGCGATCTACACTACGAAAAGAAAAGACTAGCAAGCGACGGCTTGTTCATCTCCATAGTGAAAAGTCACCTAGAGGGGGGGTGAATAGGTGACAATGCTATTCACGGGGCAAATTAAAAATTTAAAGCTACAACAATCAAGTTTCACAAGATGAATGCAAGCTAGTAAATATGACAATGATTATGATGAGCAAGAATAAGAGCAAGTATAGTAAAAGAGTGCAAGAAAGTAAACCAATCGCAAACACAAGGATATGTTATCGAGGTTCGAGCACCCAGCTCTACTCCCCGCCTTCCCCAGAAGGATTCTAGCTACTTCCACTATCACAAAGAACAATTACAACCGGAGTACCCAACTCCTCAATTACAATCACAAGAATATCTGAGTAGTCACAAGACCACAAACTCTCTCTTTCAAAAATCTCTTCCCTTACAAAGGTCCTTAGAGAATAATGAGTAGAATTGAAGCTCTTTTGTGTGTAAGGAAAAGAAATTGAAATCAGAGAAAAACTTTTGAAAACCCTTCAGAAAATTGAGAGAATTTAGCACAAAAACTAAGAACTTTGAAAGCCTTAAACTTTTGAATTTTTAGCAATAATTGTTGTAACCAATTTCTCCCCAAACACCCTTATTTATAGGAGAGGGCTAGGGTTTAGGGATAAACATAATTACTGATGTTTAGGAGGTAATTAGATCAAAATATATCCTTAAACGAATTTTAAACACAAAAGACAAAAATAAACAGCTCTTAAAAATCTGCCCGTTACTGTTCAAACGGTCAGATCGGTCGACTGGGCCGGTCGACCGGTAGTTCAAAAATTTGACCGTTAAAGGCTAGCGGTCGACCGACCCGGTCGATTGATAAAACCTGTGAGCAAAAATAATATCTCGGTCGACCGCCCCGGTCGACTGGCAGACATGCACACTGATACGTGCATCTGCCAGAACTGCGGTCGACTAGTCCGGTCGACCGGACCAGACTGACACAGACTCGGTCGACTGCCCCGGTCGACCGGATCAGGTCAAAAAAACGATTTTAGAAAAGAAAACAAAGAGGATTTTTATTTTAACAAAAATACTTTTGAACAGGGAATAGTATAAAACATAAATATATATCTGTAGGCAAAAAACTTGTATGCAAAATATTTTTGTATAATTTATAAGAAATTATTTTGGAATGAGCATGTGCGCAAAAACGTGTGTGATAGAGCTTCAAACCTATCCACTATTCTTTAACATACTATAAACTGAAAAACAAATTACATGAAGACTTCTTGTGCTATCTTCAAGTCTTTGAGCCATCCAATGCCTTACTAGAGCCTTCTCTTCTATGATCCTTCTTTGATGTGCAATTTGCCTTCCTTACTTTGTGGAACTTAGAAGTTCTTGCAATAGCTAAGCGAATGGCCTCCAAACATGGTACAAACCTGAAACTTATCTTAGCCAAACTTATTAGTACCAAATAGCTCATATTTGGTTTGTCATCATCAAAACCAAAAACGAATGGAGAGAGTGTAACCTTTGGGCCAACAATCTCCCCCTTTTTGATGATGACAAAACAAATAGGCTATTAACAAAAATATAGGGAGGAGAAAACTCCCCCCAAATTATGCTATACATAAAACACAAGAATATGCTCTAGATACCAATAATGAAATGATGCACCAATTATTGAAACTAATTAAAACAAATATATAAAACACAAAAATTGCTCTATATACCAAAAATACCAAAAAATACCAGAACAACTAAAACACAAGAATTCATAAACCAAAACATATAAATTCATAAAACTTATTTTTGTCCATGTAAACTTATTCTCCCCCTTTTTGTCATACATCAAAAAGAGTTATGAAAAACATGTCTATTCAATAATACAAACATTAAGTTCTCCACAAATAAGACGAAAATCTAGCAAAATCAAGGGGTTTAGTGAAAATATCGGCTAGTTGTAAATCTGTGAAAACATAATCAATATCTATATCACCTTTCTCAAAATGATCTCTAAGAAAGTGATATCTAATCTCAATGTGCTTGGTCTTACTATGTTGATTTGCATTTTTGGTCATGTGTATAGTACTAGTATTATCACAAAATATTTTTATATGATCAAAGTGCAAATCAAAATCAGGAGAGTATGTTTCATCCAAAGGACTTGTGCACAACAAGCCCCCGCGGCAACATACTCCGCCTCGGCGGTTGAGAGAGCTACGGAATTTTGCTTCCTAGAGGACCATGAAACAAGACAATTACCAAGAAATTGACATGTCCCACTAGTACTCTTTCTATCTACTCTACAACCCGCATAGTCGGCATCCGAATAGCTAGTCATTGAAAAATCTCTAGTTTTCGGATACCAAAGACCCATCCCAATTGTGCCCTTAATATACGAATAATGCGTTTTACCGCAATAAGATGAGACTCTTTAGGACACGATTGAAATCTAGCACAAAGACACACACTAAACATGATATCCGGCCTACTTGCCGTTAAATATAAAAGACTTCCTATCTGCTTCTATATAATTTAATATCAACATTTTTACCTTGATCATCCTTATCAAGCTTGGTTGTAGTTGCCATTGGAGTGTTGCAAGCCTTTGATCCTTCAAGCCCAAACTTCTTTACTAGCTCCTTTGCGTACTTGGCTTGGTTAATGAAGGTTCCGTCTTGCAATTGCTTGATTTGGAGTCCAAGGAAGAAATTAAGCTCACCCATGGAAGACATTTCAAACTCTAGTTGCATTACCTTTTCAAATCCTTGCACAAAAGCTCATTAGTAGATCCAAAAATTATATCATCAACATAAATTTGCACAATTAAAATATCATTATCAACATGCTTAGTAAAAAGAGTTGTGTCTACTTTGCCTTTAATAAAATCATTTGAAATGAGAAAACTAGAAAGCCTTTCATACCAAGCTCTTGGAGCTTGTTTCAATCCATACAAAGCTTTATCAAGTTTAAAAACAAAATCGGGATGAACATGATCAATAAAACCGGGAGGTTGAGAAACATAAACTTCTTCATTAATAAAACCATTTAAAAATGCACTTTTACATCCATTTGAAAAAGTTCAAAATTTTTAAAAACATGCAAAAGCTAGTGTCATCCGTATGGCTTCAAGCCGTGCAACGGGTGCAAAGGTCTCCTCAAAGTCAATTCCCTCAACTTGAGTGTAACCTTGGGCCACTAACCTAGCTTTATTCCTAATGACATTTTCGGACTCATCCATCTTGTTTCTAAAGATCCACTTAGTACCAATTATTGGTCTATCGTGGGGCTTAGGAACAAGGTGCCAAACTTGGTTGCGCTCAAATTGATTGAGTTCCTCTTGCATGGCAAGCAACCAATATGGGTCCGTCTCGGCTTCGAGAATGCCTTTGGGTTCAAAATGAGAAATGAAAGCAAAGTTACCACATAGGTCATGGAGTTTGGAGCGCGTAGTGACTCCTTTAGATGCATCACCAAGATGAGCTCCTTAGGATGATTTGTAGCGTATCTCCAAGATTTAGGAAGCGGTTGAGTGCTTTCCTCCTTATCCTCTTGAACTTCACAATAGGATCTAGCTTTTCTTCTTGAGCGGGTGAGTCCTTCAAGATAGTCTCTCCATGTCTTCACCTAATGGTTCAAACTCTACAACATTCTCAACAAACACATTAGATTCTTCAAACTTAACATGCATGGATTCTTCAATAGTTTGAGAAGATCTAATGAAAACTCTATATGCTTTGCTAGTAGAGGAATATCCAACAAAGATAGCCTCATAAGCCTTAGCATCAAATTACCCAAATTATCCTTAGTATTCAAAACAAAACACTTGCATCCAAAAACTTTAAAATATGCAACATTTGGTTTTCTAGAATGATACATTTCAAAGAAGTTTTTGAAGAATTTTTGCATAAATAAATACGATTCGATATATAGCATGCGGTGTTTACGGCCTCGGCCCATAAATATTTAGGGAGGTCATATTCACTTATCATTGTCCTAGCCATCTCTTGAAGTGTTCTATTTTTCCTTTCTACAACTCCTTTTTGTTGTGGAGTTCTAGGACAAGACATTTCATGCTTAATTCCCTTTTCATCACAATAAGTCATGAAGAGTTGGTTAACAAAACTCACCACCTCTATCACTCCTTATTCTCAAAATCGGAAAACCCTTTTCTTTTTCAACTCTTTTTCGAAAATTTAAAATGAGAAAAAGTTTGATCTTTATTTTGTAAAAGAAAACCAAGTAAAATGGGAGAAATCATCAACCAAAACAAATGCAAATCTACTTCCATTTAAACTCTTAGTTTTAGTTGGTCCAAAAGATCCATATGAATTAATTCTAAAGGCCTAGTTGACATGATATCCTTGATTGGTTTAAAGGAAGACTTGGTTTGTTTCCAAGTTGGCACGCACTACAAATGCGGTCTTTCTCAAATTCAAGCAAGGTATACCCTTCACCAATTCCTTTGAATTAATCCTAGAGATATGGTCAAAAGATGCATGTCCTAATCTTCTATGCCAAAGCCAAGAATTTCATCAAAGCATTAAGCATTTAGTAGAACAATCTAAATAAGCATGTCAATAATATAAACATTATTATCACGAAAACCGGTGAGAATACAAAATCGGATTTAACATCAAAAATCTTACAAGAAGCATCATCAAAAACAACTTTAAGTCCACGATCACAAAGTTGACTAATGCTAAGCAAATTATGTTTTAAAACATCTACTAAAACAACATTCTCAATAATAGGAGATGCACCAATTTGAATGTTACCTATACCGATGATAGTTCCTTTGGAGTCATCCCCGAAGGTGACGGTGCCACCTTCCATGTACCTTGATAGGGTTGTGAAGTTGTTGATGTCCCATGTCATGTGTCTTAGAACAACCACTATCAAGGTACCACCGCTCCCTACGTCTTGGAGCTTTGGTGTGTACCTACATCAAATAATTTAAGAGTTGATTTGGTACCCACATTTCTTGGGTCCTCTAGGGTTAGTGTCATGAACCCAAACAAGATTATTTGTTCTATTTAGTTGATCATAGCAAACTTAGCTAAATGTCCATTTTTACCACAATATGTGCATCTATATACTCTACCATATTTAAAAGCATAATGGAGTGTGTGATTTGTGAGCATGAGCATTGTGAGCATGAGCATGAGAATTTTTATCTTGTGAAATTTTAGCATGTGAAGTGTGCTTTTTAGAAAACATGTTCTCAAGTTTCTTAGTATTGAAAGCACAATCATTTTAAAACTTTTTTGAAATCATTCATTTGGATTTAAAAAGAAGAAATTTCTTTTTCATCAATAATAGGAGATTTTGCCTTACAAGTACTCTTGTAGGCACAAAATTCTTTTTGCATGGAAATGAAATTAGAAGAAATATCATCTTTTTCTTTAGAAACAATGGCAAGTTGATTCTTAAGAAAAGCAACTTCTTTTTGTAATTTATGCATTCAAGTTTCTTGTTATCATAAGTTTCAGAAAGTTCTACAAAAGCATGCACTAGAACTTCCTTACTTACATCATCATCTTCATCATCAAGGGATTGAGGAGTTACCTTGGGTGTGTTTGCCATGAAACACATATAGCTTGATCCACCTCCTCTTCGGACTCGCTTTCCGAATCCCATGTTGCTTTGTAGGCTTTCTTTTCCTCCGGCTTCTTTGGCTTGAAAGAGGAAGTCATTTTCTTCTTGAACTCCGGACAATCCGCCATGATATGTCCGGGTTTTGCGGCAATTATAGCAAATGATCCTCCGCTCTTCTTTGCCTTCGAATTTTCTCCGGAAGTTGAACTTGTTCTTTCGGTACAACCTCTTGACATTCCGTACAAGTAGAGTTAGCTCCTCATCTTCTTCTTCGTCTTCATCATCGTCATCATTGGTGGATGAAGTCTTGAAGCTATGGATTTCTTCTTTGAAGTAGTGGATTCTTCTCTTGCCTTCTTCTCCATCTCATGGGTCTTTAGGTTCCCAATGAGACTAATGATGTCCATCTCGTCCTTGTCGTTCAACTCCTTAAGGTGGTGGCCTTGATCTCCCATGAAGAAGGAAGAGCCCGTATTACTTTGCGCACCTTTTGATCGTTGGAGATGGACGTCACCTAATGAAGAAAACCATTTGTAATTTTAGTGAAACGAGTAAT